>WYDF02276481.1:0-17547 GCA_009867245.2 Adranes taylori | reverse complement strand
AGAGCAGCAGGAAAATCAAGAAGAGAACGAGTTACAAATCAACGAATAAGAGAAATTATGACAGTAGGTGAACGCACTATAGTGGACGAGATAAGAACAAAACAACTGATATGGTACGGGCATGTGCAGAGAATGGAGAACGAAAGACTACCTAAACAAATACTACGATGGAATCCAAATGGGCGAAGAAAGCGAGGAAGACCACAAGACCACGGAGGAGCTGGAGAGGAGGAATAGACAGCGAAATGAAAATTAGGCGCCTGGATGTCGATTTATGGGCGAACAGAAACGAGTGGAGATTGGGCATCGGAAGACACCGGACGTTATAAACCGATTATACTACTATTTATTTTATGAAATGCAAAGCGTTGATTATTTTATTTTACTCATGTCATGAGATTGTAGTTGAATATTTTTAACGAGCAATGCAATTTAATTACGTTCAATAACGGTTTCATTTCTGCTGCCGGAATTATCAAGGCTTATGGCAGTCGTTAAGGATTGGCGTTACCAGTAATTACTCAGCCATGAAAGACACAACCAAATCTAAACGACACGACCATCTTAGCGGCAGTGTGGCCTAGTGTTTTATACTAAATTATATGGGCTAACTGACGGATTTAGCTCAGATCTCTACGCATCAATTATTCAAATAATAACTTTGCTAGAAGTAGCTAAACTGATGTGCTAGCTTATAAAATAACGATCGAGTTCAGGTAGCTATAATTGTGTGCAGGGGATTGCTACGCTAACCCATATAAAAGTCCCCTCTCATCCATGCCACGTCGGAGAGAACAACCCTCCGACCTAAAAAAATACCTCACAATAATACAAAAGTTAAACTTATTATGAATTTCTTTAATTATTCATCACGACATCACCTACTTCTTAGACATGCTATAAAGTTGCTAAAACGGGCATACCCAGATATAGAATTTTGATAGACTTCCTTAAAATGCACATGCGTTAATAGTACCAACTGTTATAAACGCACGTTCAGGTAATCTGTGGTTGAACTTACAGCGCGTAGTAGATTTGAACTTCAAACGTTGTTTAAGTGATGTTACTTGGAACTCCCTCTGAACTTGCACTGTACATCCGGGCCTAAATAAATTTGAATTACAAATTGGAGAAATTAAACTACCAAGGAAATATGGCTATTAATTGAGGTACACCATGACCTTGATACATTATAAGCATTTGTTAATATTGCACTCAACTCCGTTAAAGCAGTAATAAATTTCCATGCTACGAATTAAACGGGAAGTAACCGGAATCGGTTACTTTTCATAAACAGTAAATTCGTTGCAGCACTTACTTTCAGTGAAATAAGAATATCTTAATTCAATTAGAAGCTTTTGGAACATTTCCCACAGCCTGGGATACAATGCCGGTACTGATATATGAAAATTATAATTATTAGTATCTGGTTTTAAATAGTACTTTAGTTATCAAATTTAGTTCTCAAAGAGTTCTAATTCTAAATTTAAATATCCTGCTGTTTCTACATCGGAGAAAGAATCTAAAATCCAATTTGGTTCAGTAGTTTTGTTGTTCAATGGCGGCTTAGCGGATGGTGGATCAGCATATATTAACTCTTTTTACAATAAGTTTCAAAATATGCATATAGAAAGAAATAAGTAAACTAGTTTCAATGTAACCCTAATGTAAACCTAATATCAAAATTAACCCTAAATTTGAAATGACAAGTTTGTTTCAAAGGAGACTATCCATTTAAATGACAAAGAGTCTTTCTCTTTCGTCTGGCATAGAAAAGGTGCTTTTTGTGATAGAAAAGGTGATTCTGGCTCATGGTCGTACAATATTTTTATATTCTGTCTTCTGAGATTTTCTTTCTTTGATACTCGAAATGGTTTTCGATACCAACACAACCATGTTATTTTAAAAACCCTCAAATAGCTGAAAGATTGCCCAGCATAGAATATTCACAAGTGAACTCAACACAAGAATGGAATGCAATTAAACAAGCGTCTCCGTCGAACGTACTGACAGTAATAGTAAACTTTTGGAATAATTTTCCGGTGTAATATCGTAGGATTCACATTCCTTCGATGCTATTTCGCGAAATGCTTTTGTCGCCTGAAAGGAGACAAGGAATTTTTTCTCTATCTCTCCTTTCTCGGATCGAAGACTTTCATCGAATGTCATTTTAAAATGGAAATTTGTTTGCTGCACAAATTATCTGTTATGTAAATTTGATTCTCTTTCCATAGTGTCGCTAAAGAAGATGGACTAAACTAATATAATTTTTAATTAAATCTATGGATTATTTAGTATAACTCTTATATTATATAAAATGGTATATTAACAGGTTCGCTGTATGCAGTCGTACGAATACCCTAACTTTCTGAAAGGTAACTTTTTGAAATTGTAACGCTACAATCAGACAATCTTTTGAAAGAATATAGTACGATATCTAAAACAACATATGTCTCAAAATGGTCTGAAAAGTTGTATCAAGATCTATACCTCCTAGTTCTAGATATTGATGCTGTAGTTATTTCATGGATTATGACACGAAATAAATGAGTCCAAGAATTTCTTCAATAAGTTAATGCAGCATTTCTAGCAACATTTTGTATATTAGCAGCCTGAAAAACTATAGTTATACGGTTCAAAGATCAAGTATTACATCATGGATTATCACAAAGTAACACACGGCCAAATAAATTTCTTGAACGAAATAGTACGGGATCCCAAGCTACAATTTGGATAGTCCAAAACCGTATTTGCATTTGTACCGGGTAAAAACAGGAATGGTAATATAACGTGTGACTTAATCAATTTCATTTACATTCATTCCTGAAGAAAATGTAATATTGTCTTCCCGAAATATGTCAACTCTATAACAATGAGTTAAGCTCAGAAAAAAAAGGTTTTTAGAGAAATGGGGTGGCTTGAAATAGTTGGTGTTGTCGAAACGTGAGTAGAGGTTGGAAAGAAATTTCCAATTGGAAATGGCAGAACGAAAATAGAAGCCATGCGAAAGGTTGAGCAAGTGAAAGAATTGTTATGAGGGGTGAGGATAGGTATGTTTGTGTGAAGATATTAGATAAGGATAGATACACAATGTGAGGGAGCGTGCTTCAGAAGTATTAAAGTTAATGGGGAAATATGGATAATTGGAGTTGTAAATGTGAATAAACACGTGGCGCATCCCATTAACAAAATAAGTGGGAGAATAAAATAAATGGAAGAAGAAGTGGACTTACTAATGTTATTAGAGAACTTGAGTGCGAGAATAGGAAAGATGATATTTGGATATGTAGATAATGATGGTGAATGTGGCGAAAGAAAAACGCAAATTTCTGGATGCAATGACAAGAAAGTTTATGCAATGGATGGAAAAGAGGTAGTTAGTGGTAGGTAATGGTTGTATGAGAGCAAACAGAATGCTGGAAATAACATTTTAAGGACATGGGCGGGGCTCTTCATTATATTTTAATGCATGAGAGAGCGAGGAAATTTGTTGAAATTATTAAGAAGAAAAAGTGGAAGCAGATCACTTAGAAAAAAATGGAGGTCTCTTAAGGAGAAAAGAAGATGGGATAGGGTATGGGAAAAAAGAAAGTAGGTTCAGATGGGACAATAAAGAAGAAAGGAAATCTAAGGAAAGGTTAGAAAATGAGAAATGGAAGGAACTGTAAAACATAATCCAGGTGATGCAAGAGATCGCGGGCAATATGGAACGGAGTAGTAAAAGTGATGTATGGAGAAAGAGGGAACACTGGAATGGTTTTGATTAAGAATGGAGTGAGAAGAAAAAGGTAATGGAAGTATTAAGGTGAGTTAGATAAGGGAAAATGGAATGGAAGGAGTATAACGAAACACAGATTAAAAAAGAGAAGTAAAAAAAAAAGATGTGACGAAAGCAGGAAGGTAGAGGAAAATGAAAGGATTATAAGATTGAAGTATGATAGTCATATATGCGTGGTAAGTATAAGAATGCGGAGTAATTATAAACGAGTATGAGAACAAAAGCAAAGCCGGGTGATGAGAAAAGGGGAAGAGAGGAGAAAAGGGAAAAAGATGAGGGGTGCAAAATAAGTGAAAAGGGTTCAGAATGGGCATAACTGATAATTTGATATTATAAATTATCTGATGAATTAAGAGCTGTGAATCGGTAAAAAATTATATATGATGTTTTTGAATTTACAAGCAGGATTTGACATACATAGTCAGAGAAAAACTATGGACAAGAAATATAAAAGTTGGATTGTCAGGAAGAATAATTGGGATTGTAAGAGGAATGTACGAAGAGAGAAAGTAAGAGAAGGGGTGAGAAATTGCGTGTCTGAAGGGATTGAAGTAAGGAAGGAAGTAAGACAGGGATGTCTAATTAGAGAAATTTTGTTTAATATTTACTTGTCAGATTCGGAATATATGTTGGAAGGGCTGATGCTTGGGAGAGATAATGTTTGATCATTGGGATATGCTGTTGATTTGGTGTGTATTACGAACGCGAGAGACAAAATGAAAGAAATGTTTAAGCGGGTGAATAAATATATAGAGAAAAGTGGTTTACAGGTGTATATAGAAAAATCGAAAGGAATGGTGTGTAAGAAGGAGTTGGGATGAACAGCAAACAAAACGTTTGGGTTGGGAGGAAGTGTGATAAAAAATTTGAAAATGTATAAGTATTCAGGATTTACGTTGAATTATAGTGGAAATTGCAACGGACATGTAAAGTTGGCAGTGACAAAAACGTGTAGAAATGAAAAAGTTAAAATGTGTGTGAAAAAGGATATTTGGTCATTTGGTAAGAATGAGTCTCACAACAATGGTCGTGCGCAAAGTTTGTGCGCAAAGTATATTGTTATATGTAGCGGAAGAAAGGACGACGTGTGGAGTATTAAGGAGAATAATTGGACTGGAAAAGTCAACACCGAGTGAGGTAGTTTTGCAAGAATATGGGAAGTATGAATGTTGGAATAAAGAAATTAATCAAGTATGAGAGAAAGATTATGATGCATGAAAATATGAGATTGGTAAAAATGGGTTATTTGAGAAGTCTACAGGATGAACGAAAGGGTAGCTGTTTGACTGAATGGACAAAAGAGAGGAAGAAAGTGTATGAAAGAATAATATGGTTTGAAAAAATGTGTGATATGAACGAAACTGTAAATGAAGTTGAGATAATGATGAACTATATTTGCTATTTGAGAGTGACAGGATATGTAGAATATATGAGGAAAGGTGGAAGCATGGGTAAATGCATGTACGTGAATAAGTTAAATTGATGGAGAAAGCTGTTGGCGGGTTAAGTACCAGTGTGTTTGAGAAGAGGAATAAAAGCTATAGGGATAATGTGAAGAATTATTAAGGAAAGAAGGAAGAGGAAAGCACATTGATGGTATGAAATAAAATGGAATATATTTTAATACCTACTCATCACAAAAATATTTCATTAATTGCGGTAAACATCAAATTAAGACATAAATTTACAAAAATTGATGCAATGTTTACGTAGAATATTGTATATTTTTGAAACTAGAAACATCCACAATTTCAGACAGCAATCCATCTATATGTTCATTTTGTGATCTACTGTGAGTGCCTTGCTGTTATCAAATGTTGAAAAATATGTTAATTATCATAACTTTCTAATTGCTGAAGTTCTTCGACTTTAATATTCTTCTTCTCTTGAATCGCGCCTTGCTTCTATATTTTCTTGCAATATTAGGCATCGACTTTTGTATATTTCTAGTTAACTCATTAGATGAATTCCAATTTCCTTATTTTCATGATTTTCTGTATTTACTTTTTTTTTATTCTTCTAATTACTTCTTATTCGTGACTTACATTATCCAAATTATTCTCAACATAAATCCACATATCCTCATTTCAAATAGTTTTAACCTTCAATGAACCGCCTTGGACAGGATTCATTTTTATACTCAACAACAAACCATTCTCATTTATAGCTCTAGAACAATATGTTATCCACAAAAGAGTTTTTTAAGTCAGATAAATGATTTTCTGCTTTTTGAACTCTGCGCTAAATTTCACATGTAAGGTCCAAATTTTCGTTCACCTGACAACCAAGTTGTGTCATTTTCCTCCCTCTTTCTAAAATTCCTAGTGTTAATGCCATTTTAGTGTAAATTTCGCGTTTTTTTTTTTTGCATTAATTTGTAATCCATTTTTATCAGGCATTTATTTATCCTCAAATCGTATAACATTTTGATTCCTTTGTCTACATCAGCAAGTAAGTCATTAAATACATTCTCCTAATATACATTTTATAGCCATGGTGACAAAATAAACATTCTGGGCTATAATTCTATAATTTACGATCAGTCTTCTGATTCTAAATTGCTATGAATAAATATATTATTATCACTGATCTCTTCATGTTTTAATACCCGTGCCATTCAGTTATGTCAAACATCATCAAATGCTTTTTTGAAATCAATAACCCGTAGAAGTACATTACAATTAACATCGCTGCATCTATGGATTAAGACTAGTATGCTATTGATGTCCCTCTTATATAAAAAAATTTTGGAAAACCAAAATGCGTTTTACCAGTGCGTTGTTCCCCTTTACAATATTTATTTTGATGTAGTACTCTCTGAAACGTTTTCAGCATTTGAACCAATAGACGTATTGTGTGGTGTTGAATGTTTTGCTAATGCAGGAAATGTTAATGTTAATAAATCTTTTTCGAGTTTTCCCAGAATACCATTTCATTTATCTTCTAAGAGTCCAATTTAACGAACAATATAAACAAATTAAGTTTTATTTAATTGAACCAGAGACATGGCCTGTCCTAATTTGAGGATACTGGAAATACACGGCATCATTTTCGATTTGTGATCATTTATTTATTCGAACATTGTAACATACATATTGGAACTTAAATTATAAAATAAACTTATTTATTTGTGACATGTAGCAAAACAATATCAAATACACAGAGTGGCATTTCATTTCACGTAATATGTACGTGGCTTGCTTGAACGTAAGACATTTTGGCACCGTCTCTGCTTGTCTCGTTCTCTGCTATACGGTGGTTCTTTTCATCGAATCTTGCAGAATTTGCCTCAACTCATCAAGTATGTGTTGGCCGAACGCTTCTTTTATTGGCCCCATGGCGCAATTTAAGATAAGGAGCTTCCACCTGACGATGGAAGTCCTTTATACAAATAGCGTTCGCTCCACGGATCAAGTTGTACAAGTAGTGTCAATGACTTGGGTGAATAGACAACAATACCACTTGTTTCCGCGAACTGTAATGGAATGTTTTTCCCGAAGCCAGTCACGGGCATCTACACCACCCATATATTTGTTATAGTTGTTGATGACCCTTGGTTGGGATTCCCCAACTTTAGCTCTATTTTTTTTGCACCTACGGTTCATATGGGCTTCATGAAAGTTATACCCTTCATTAAAGTTGGAACCAACAGACACACAGTTGCTATCTTTCCATTTTATAATGGTGACCTGGTTTCTTGAATCGAATTTCCAGTCTTAAGAACCTCTGACTTCCTTGTCTAGAACCTCTCGCTAGTTGGCGTCAATGGACACTTCACCGTTCTTAGATCTGTTATTTTTCCTGTGGGTCGAAATTGTTGTTCAAGAAGCTTGACAAAAAGAGCATGGCTCGTGAAGAAATTGTCAAAATATACGCTATGACTTCTTGGGTCTTGAACAACCGATATCATCTTCAGTACAACTCTCGTGCGGGAAGGTAATTTAGATGACTCTTCTTTCCCGCAGTAGTGTGCAAAGTTGTAGCAATACACAGCTTGAAACCGAATTTAATTGGCTAGGCTCGTACAAATTGGTTGATGAAATGCATACTGTACTTTTTCACAATCATTTTATCAACTGAGAGGTGCTTGTCGAGTATACGCCAATTTCTGAAGTTCTCATTGATCATCGAAAAAAGAAGCCTTATCTTGCAAGTCATGTCATGCTTGTTTTCGTTTGCCTTTGAATTGCACGCAATATGTATAACAGATTTTATTTCCGAATATGTGAAAGCGTCCTTTACAAGGGAAATGTCCAGATCTGTACTCTCAGACCAATAGTCGCGCTCACTTGGAAGGGTGTGATAACCACTGAAAATAAGGAATCAGATAAAGGTCTTCAGCTCACCAACGGAAATATCATAATTTGGCACGATTTTTTGCATCTTGGGGTTTTTTTACGTTTGCAATAATCTTATTGTAAACTTATTCATCGAAAAATTCTTCAAATATCTGGACAGGCGAAGCTCAGTATTGTTTGCAAGTTCCTTCTGGGCATAAGTAGGCGAATTTTTTTACCGTTTTGCAAATACTGAGATAAGCAAATACTGAGATAAGCCTTCCTTGCAAACACCGAGAAGGGAACGTTATCTCCTTTATTGAATTCGTTTTGAAATAGCAGAATCTGTTTTCTGCTATTTCTACCTCTATTCTACACCTACATCCATTTACATTATGCAAATCTACATCAATTTACATTATCCTGAGTTGGAGTACTAACAAATATGTATACCAGAAATATCACCTAGAACAGGCAAATTCATAGCATTTTCATCAATTTTGTCATCATGTGTTAGTTCCCTACTTCACGGTGGTAATGCTAGAATGTTGTCCGCTTCAGATTTCTTGGCATCCAGATTATGCAGTGCCTCCTCCAAAGTCTTAATATATTGCCGTTTGTCCATTTTGGAACAAACTAAAATTTCGGAGTTTAAAACACATATATCCACTGGCCGTAATTAAGGATATCAATGTTGTCTTATCTTTGGAAAAAAAATTTCACTTTTTCTGCAGCAGCGTGTAAACAGTGCCTTACAAACAATTAAACTATTTTTTGAGATTACAATATTTGTTGATGAAGCATAGAACATTATGACTGATAATCTTGTTTACGCTATGAAAACACGTTGTGACATTTAACATTCGTTGTCAAATCTGACCCCTTTTCTAATTCAACGTATGTAAGTGTAGACAGGACAATCTAATAGCATCATTGAAAGGAGACATCTAGAGACATGTCCTCAAATGAGAAAACTGGCCGTTATTCGGTTATGCACGTACTGTCACTGACTTGTTGACTGTCCGCCATTTTGCACCATTCCGCCAATCTTGGTCAAGTGTTTATTGTTAAGCACCTAGTGGAACAAAATGCTGCTACGTTATCAAGTGCACAAATTCCGACGATAAGCTATTTCATTATTTCGAGTATGAATTAAAACTAACGAATCAATGGATAATTAAACAAATGAAGAGTTTAATAACACCATCTTTGTTTGATAGAATTAATCGTTAAATGGAATACTAGACTTAAATATATTATAAAGACATTTTATTTAAATATAAGGAGTATTCAGTACGTACTTTTGTGTTCCATTTACAAATCTTCTGTATCACAGTTTACATATAGTTAAACTTTAAAACTATAAAGATAATTAAGTTACCCCACAACTTTTCATCACGATAAATTCTGACATTTGCTTCATTTGTCATCAAATATTTATTTGGAATAGAAACATATTTATATGTATATATGAAAAACACTGACATATACCATATAGGGTTTCCAGACAATCGATCAAACATAAAGCAGCCTTTCTTCTTGTGCATTGGCGACGCACATAAAGCGATGCGATATAAATCACATCAATTTTCTTCTTGCACGGAAATTGTAATAAAATGTCGAACAATATAGAATGGATTTTCGTTTACAATAATATTGTTTCAGTTTTCAGGGAAATATATAAACGACATTGCGACGCGAATATTTCTTTATATGAATATATGTATTTAAGTATTGTCTTTTCATCATTTTTATTTGTTTTGAACATGCGTTTGTATCAACATATTTTCGTGATCTAGATGGAGGAACTTACCAAAATTATTTTTTACTCAGTTATTTTATAAATGTCATTTATAAATTCATAATCAAGCAGTTAATATGGAAAATATAAAGTATCTTGGTAATTGAAACTAAACTTATTAAAAATATTTAATATGTTTTCTATTGGATTCTCTTTTACTTTATTAATTTAGGGAAATGAGCTTTCACATGATCTTGTATTTCTAAGCTGTTACTTTCTAATTAATTTGATTTAGTAAATTTGGATCATCAAATATGTTATTTATTTATATATAAATAATAAGTAACATGTTTGGTAATCCACTCTGATATTGCACTATTAACACTAACCCTTTGCTGCGCAATTATTTTAATTTTCCTGAAAAATATGTATGTTATGTAAATTTATTTAAAGAATTCGAAAAACAAATCTTTTCATGTAATTTATTTATTTGTTCGTCATTTTTATATATACGCACTTATTCGCCATTTTGCATTTAAATTGTACGTTGAGTTCAAAATTTTCCTCAAAAATTAAACGTATTATAGTTTTGTTTCATTTATTGGTGAAATTGCTTAAAATAATTTTATCCTGCATTAAAACATAGAGATGCATTACATTTCTCTCATATAAGATGCGTATGGTCTATACATTTTAGCAGTTTACATCCCTGACGTCTGCTATACCAAATTGGCCAAGGTGCAAACTCGTCTTGGCGGTCACCTTGAGGAGGACTATAGGAAACCGGATGGCGTCGCTTTCAATTTTGTAATTCCTGCTCAAAATTTGATCTTCGTCCTGGTTTTTTGGTTTCTTCTAAGCACACCTTCTTCTAGGTCCATAGCAACTTTAAAAGGAAAATTTGATATTGTTAGTAACATTGATGTGCTTTTTTGTTCAGCATGTACACGCTTGTACAGTAGCCAAACATTTACTAATGACACATCTACCACCGTGGTAAAACATTCAAAAATACTACGATTTTATACTAATTTTATATCTGCCAACCACACCTGCTAGGTCAACCACACCCATATGCCCAATGTGTTCCTTTACCAGGTATGGGCAGTCTACTGCAATATTTTTCCATTGCGTTTTATTATAACGTTGGACCTATTGTAGTGGTAATAATCCACAATAGTTTGACAGAAGGGTTACGATTTTCTTGTCTTTTCAGACGACATATGTTATATCAATAGTATCAACTACAGATATGTAGTCAACATACTCCCCCTTGGTGATTTTTCAATGTCTGGTAATTCGCAATTTGGTTGACGGTTTCCGCGAACTGTACCTAATCATTGAATATCTTTTGACCGATAACAGGTGGTGTAGTGTAGTAATTGTCTAAGTAAACTCGATGGTTACATTTTTCGAGTAATTTTGGAAGTAGCCTTGTGACAATATTAGCGCTATATCCAAGATATATTTTCATCATGTAATCTTCAAATTGTACATACCGGCCGGACTTTCTGTAGTCCGGCCCTTCACTAATCCGACCCGGCAGTAGTCCGGCGTTGTTTTTAAACTTTAGACGGGCGTGAAGGGGAAGTTGAGAAGACGCTGTAATGGTAAACCGATCGACAGTTGCATCGTGTTTATCACCGTGAATCTTTACAGTAACGTTTCCATTTGAATTCCGTAGTGTGTATCTACATACATAGTGAATTTTTATTGTTGCTTCTTATAATAATTTTTGTTTATTCTAATATTCGAAGATAGTGAGAGTAAAATGTTATCAGTCTAAAAGTAAACATAAAACACTAATTCTACTTCAAAAAAAACACTAACTATACTTCAGATTTTGAAGAGACTTGGGAAAGACGATAAGCTAACTTGTAAGGAAAAAACGGGCTAGTTTCCTGGCGGGGAGTTTCCTGATACCCTTTATGCGTGGTTTCTTCAAGAACGCAACAGGCATACTCCAATTTCAGGTGAGATTCTTAAGAAAAAGTAAAGAACTTGTACAGAAAATAAAGGGGAAAGATGATTTTCAAGCCAGTGATAGATGGCTAGAAAAATTCAGCAACCGTTTTGAGTTCGTTTATTGGTATGACGGGTGAAAGTCTCTCATGTAATTTTGCCGCGGTCAACCCCTACAGAGAAACACTTAGACAAGTCATTAGAGAATTAGACCGACCTCCCGACCAGTTATATAATGCAGATGAGAGTGGCTTGTTTTGGCGGCTTTTGCCCAAGAAAATATTCGTTCATCTTCCTGAAGAAAGTGCTCTAGGACGTAAACTAGCCAAGGACAGGATAACGTTCAAGCCGTGTTCGAATACGAGTGGCACACATAAATTGAACTAATTGGTGATTGACAAGGCGAAGAACCCGATGCCGTTTAAAAATGTCAACCTACCTCTTGATTATAAAAACCAAACCAGGGGATAGTTGACCAAGTCAGTTTTCAAGAAATGGTTTTATAAAATATTCGAGCCATCAGTGAAAAACTTTCTGAAATAAAGGAACTGCCGCTAAAGGCCCTGCTTATTTTAGATAACTTCCCAGATCACTCGGAAGAAGACGATTTGAAAAGTTCCAGCATCCATATATTTTCACTGGCAAGTACTTGGGAAAGTCTAGCCGAAGAAACCGTTATTTGTTCATGGAAAAAGTTATGGCCCGAAATGACACTATTAAAGCAGTACAGAAAGAAGAAATAAAAGAAAACGGATGATAATCAAAGTAGGGAAATGGAAGACTTGCTCGCTAGTGATAACAATAAAGAAAATGATGATTGTGTAGTGACTGAGCTGCAAGATAATATCGCGGAAAAACTTGTTGATGAAATCGAAAATCTACAACAGATGATGTGAATATATGGCTAGCTGCCGAAGAAGAAGGAAACGGCCAGATGTTGACAGACGATAAAATAATCGAAAATGTGATAAATGAGGGAGAAGAAGAAAACGATGGGGGAGAAAAAGCGTCTGGTCCTTATACACTCACCCATGATGCTGAGATGGATGCCTTTGCAACCTGTGTGAAGCGGGCAGAAGAAAATGATATGTTCGCTAGTGATATTCTTCTTTTGAAGATGCTCTAAAATAAATTGTTAATGGTGTCATTTCAGACCAAGAAAAAGAAAAAAATTGACAGTTTTTTGCTCCATTGGAATGGACCTCCCGAAGTATACTTGTAAGTTTTGTATGTACATATGTATATTGTAGTATGCATGTACATATAATGTATTTGTAATTAAACAGATTTTATTGCATTTGAAGTGGTTTTATTTATGACCTTCCAGTAATCCGGCGGTTTCATTAATGTGGCACTACCCCGATCTGATACCTACCGAATTTTTGAGAGTGTACTGTATATCACAAAACTCCTGAAAATACAGCAACCTTGAAACACCATTTATTCGGTTTTTGCAGGCATATATTGCTTCAAATAACTTATTGATTTAGTCGAACAAATTTGCTCATCAACTGATAAGTCACGTTCATATGACATAGTTTGAAATCGCTCCAAGTAATAGTTGATAATTCGACACAATCTATACAATCAATTGCACTTAAATCTCTTGAGGACTCGTATGATCATCGAACGGCTCTGTTGCTTATTTGAAAAGAAAAAATGGAAATGGTGTTATACACACTGAATTGGACAAACAAATTAGGGCGGAACAAAGCGATTGTAAGGAAGTCTTAAAACGTGTGGTTGGAGTTGTTTGCACTTTATCTGAGAGAAGCTTATCATTCCGAAGAAGTTGTGAGAAATTGGGTTCCCCACTTAAAGGAAATTATCCTGGAATTCTAGAGCTGCTTTCCCAATTTGACCCCTCTTCATTGTTATTTGTCAAAAACAATTTTCGAATGGCAAACAAAGATGATTTGATAATTGCCGAATATGTCAGCTTATCTGTAGATTCCACATCAGATATTTCCCATGCTGATCAACTGATAGTGATTATTAGATATGTGTCACCAACCGACGGATAACCAGTGGAAATATTTCTAATTTTATTCCTCTAGAAAGCCACACGGGTGAAAATCTGGCAACATAGTGTTGGAGTACATCGAAAATGAATGTGAAATAGACATTTTTAAATGACGAGGACAGTTCAGTCGTACGACTACGCTGCAAATATGTCTGGAAGGTATAATGAAATGTAGATAGAAATTATAGAAAAACAATAAATACGCAATTTTGGAATTATTCAGCAGTTATACGTATTTTTAGCAGCCTCAACAACTCGATGGTCTAAATTGAAGCAAAACTTAGATCGTCAGCGGAAAATAGTGAAGCGATTCATTGATACCCTTTGGAGCGCATACTGGGATTCAACGTCTGCATGACATTGAATAACATTGTGGAAACTACAGATGCAAATTGATATACAAAAATGGAAAGATATATTGGAACAATTCTACAAATCAATTCTGCTCTGCAAGGTGCAAAAATTTCTATGGGCACAGTTGCTAATTTGTATCAATTCCTTGCGAACTTTTTGGTGAAAATCAGAGAGACACTTGACCATTATGAAATGGAAACGAAATTAAGATTATCAGAAGGGAATTATAAATTGGCCAATACAAATCGAAGGAGGACAAAACGAAAAAAACAAATGAATGCGGTCCGGCTGAGCATGCATTTGCGGATATGTCTCCGAGAGATACATTCAGAGTGAATACTTTCATGGTTATTGTTGATTCATTTCAGAATAATTTTGAAAAAGATCTCACCTGTATAGGAATATATCCAATATATTTTCATTTTTATTAAATACGAAATTAGTTACCTGAAAGAAAATATAGATTTCTTGAAAAAAAACGGTACCCGGATGACATAATGGAGGAGAATGAAACACTGTATAACGAATTACAGCAATTTCATATTTATATTAATAAGTACAATTACGAATTTCCAAGATGTGTACAATATTATAATTCATGATAAAATTGAATCTGCGTTTCCTAATATTGGGACAATACTGTAACTTTTTTTAAGTCTCATGATAACGAATTGCACAAGAGAAAGACCATTCAGCTGGCTTAAGAGAACAAAAAATGAATGTCGATCCACATTAGGACAACAGAAGCTTTCAGATTTAGGGGTGCTGTGCATTGAAGCTTACAAGATGAGGCAATTATCCTTTGAAGACGTAATTGAGGATTTATGAATTTTTAAAGCGATAAAAGTTCAAATTTAATTTTGTTACGTTTGTGTAGTTGTGTATGTTTCTAATATTTCTATGATTCATTACTTTTAGAAAATCATAAAAAAAATTATAGACCGCATTTATATTTTAGCGTAAAGCCGCCAATATTCTAAATCCCGCACTGATATATGCACCATACCGTCTATCGTTATTTTGAACGCTCAATAGATTTTTAATGCCAATTTTATTTGGTTGACAAATGCATGAGCATGCAGTAAATGGTTAATTAATAAATGATAATTAAAAACAACCTTAATAAACAATCTTGGAATAAGGTAAAAAGATGTAATTTTTGAGAAACGATAGACGATAGAGCGGATGATCTAAGAGCGATCTAACTCAGCATTAAGGACAGTACATCACGACACGTTCTTATTTATATTAGAATTTTCATATTAAATAACATAAAAAGCACTTTAACGGGTTGTTCGATAAATACGAATGCCTTGATTTTAAGGCCAATGATATAGATGGAAAAGTTGATGTACCCTAGATGTAATTTTCTACAATAAAATTGGCTATTTTAGAACAACCATATGTTTGAGGAAGCTTGGCTATAAAACACTTGCTCGCCCTACATATCATCGTATTTATATTTGGCAATTGGAGTTGCCATAGTTACACTTATTAATGGGTGTACGCAAATCTGGGTCAGCTCAATTTGCTAAAGATATTCCTACACTTCAGTTGGTTATCATCTCGAGAAACCGTGAAACAACCTCCTAAAGCAGGTGCGAGAAAACAAACAACACAGCGGTAAAGGAAGGTAAAGTTCCATACTAACAGATACGCCTGTAAAGCTGGAGTTAGGAAAGGAGATGACCTGGAAAGGGAAGACAAAAAAGTTATCAGATGAAGTTAAACCAAAACAGTAAAAGAAGACGAATAAAAAAATAGATTTAAGTAGCAGTGGTAAGACCGATGTTAATTGTCTAGTGCATTGCGAGACATTTTCTTCTTGCTTACCTGGCGAAAATTGGATCAAGTGCAGAATGTGCGAGGGATGGACAAACTTTGAATGCACCACTGGTTCAATACGTTTCATTTGCCCAACTAAGACTCGGACAATGATTAATAATGACTAATATTTGCACTAGTATTATCGTACTTATATTCCAAATTTGGTTAGTTTTTATATTTATATTGTTAAGAAACCTAATATTACAATTTTGCCACCTTGTTAGAAATAAATACTTTTTCTGCTTACTAAATTACTTGATTTATATAGTATGTCTAAACACCTAGTATTATGTGTCAACTTATCACAGATCTGAGGTACGTTGACACAGTTGACACCCATATCTGTTTGTTGATTTTTATAAATACTTGAAAAAAGCTCAAGAAAAATTTACCTTAAAGGTATGTTTAATGGTAGGATATTAAAGACGATTACAAAATGCTAATGTACAGATTAATATAACAACTAAAGATAGTGAAGCAGAGAAAGTCAAAGTGCGTCGGTGTCCCCTATATAAGAACACGCACGTATTCGAATGCAAAATTGTGTCAAAATTTCCGGAATATGTGTTCCCGTTTTCCAGTGATTCAATCTACACCAAACTTCATAGGATCACCCGCTATGCTATGTAAAAGTTTTCCTAATAAAAATTTGATCTAAATAGGTTGAGCGATTTAGAAACCCATTCATAACATACATACATACGTCGTCTTTTATATATTTATATATATATATATATATATATATATATAATATATTTACCTTCTAAAATAGAGCTTAAGCTAATTAAACGGCAATTTACAATATTGTAAATACTGAACTTTAAATAAAATTTGGGCATTATTAAATTTGAAAATTACATTATTATAAATTCAAAATGTAGCTTTCTATATAGTATTAAAGTTATTAACCTAAAATGGAAAATCAATTCATTCTCTATAATAATCAATTTAAATTAAGCAAAGTTTGTAAGAACACAGATCAGTGAGACTCATACAAGGATACAATCATAGCAACTCACCGGTCTAATGAACTGTCAAATAAAGATGAAATCTGGGATATTATGTACGGAGAGTTATGAAAAGGTATATAATATTAGTGGTTTCTGATTTAACTGACTAGTATGTAATAATTAAATTTTGTCTCTTCGTTTACATAGCAGAAGTGAATTAATCCTGACTGACTGTTCTTAAAAAGAGTCAACATTGTAGATTCATATTCAAACAAACGAATGCTCAAAAAGTTATATACAAGCAGGTTATAGAAATATGAGTTGAAAAAGAAAAACTTGAAATCCCATAACTGCAGAGACAATATTACTTACATATCTGGAACTCGATATTTACAAAGTTTATTGGCCACATAAATAAAATAGAAAAAAATAGTAATCGTTGGGAAGGAGTACAATTGGAAAACGGGTATTGGAAGAAAGAGAAACGTAGGTGGTGATTACTGGAAAGTGCAGAGGGGTATGGGAAAAATGGAAGAAGATGTGAAAAATGGAAGAAGTGATATGATACTATGAGGAGGGGTAAGGTAAGACCAAAAATGAAGAGTAGTTTGGGGGGGGGGGGGGACTTGTTTAGG
>WYDF02276470.1:0-17549 GCA_009867245.2 Adranes taylori | reverse complement strand
GTACTAGTAGTCTTTCAGTTTTGAAGTAAATAAAAAGAACAATTAATTTTACTCTCAGGTTACTGAGACTGTAAGTAAAAATGTGTCAATTTTGTGAACTTGTAAAAACCCTGGAGACTTCCACTAGGATTTTGTATAACGTATTGCCACCACTATTTTAATGTGTAGTGTTGAAATTATCTGTGATATTTGTATTTGAAATTAAATTGTTAATTTTGGTTGACCACTATTGGGTCACCAATAAACTTGGAAATTAAGAGGCATGGCGCTGTAAATATAAAACTAAATTTGTAAATACCCAATGTACAAGATTCATTAATTGGTGACCATTAGGATATTCATTAATCAGTTGAGGGTTATAGTTAATCCGATATTATATTTCTGGATCATAAATTTTAACAGTAGGCCACTTCGTAATTCAGCTGAAGCTAATTTTGCAGTTGTCTATGTAATCACATTATCACTAAGATTAATTAGCAATAAAGAAAAATAAATAGTAAATAAAATTTAAAACTGTGGATAGAATCAAATCATCACTTAAATTAGTACCAATTACTATGATATTATTTAACTATTATTTAAATACTGGCACGGAGTTCATATGTCATTGTGAATAATAATTTTTAAATAAATTGATGGCTTATTTATGAATAGCTGTAGTTAAGTATTTGTGTGGACTAACTCCTATTTTGTCCCAGATTTAGGTAAAAGTTTCTGACGCCCATCGAAGCCAAGAACGGACGCCTCATTCCAAAAAGCGTTTGAGCAGAGTAAGTCAAACTCTTCGGGATTCCGATCAAGCCCCGGCAAACCATCTTCAGCTAGGGTAACTGTTGTTCCTCCAAGGTAGCAGGTTATGATCTAGTACCTATCCAGAAAGATTTCCAGCAAGATTTACCTTTTGCTGGCGATTTCGTAATGGTTTTGGTAGGAATCTAACAAATATTCCTTGCCATTGCAAGAGGCTCTCGGACTAAGTGCAATATACCAACAAAATAATTCAGGTTTAGTAATGACCATGGGCCGAGTAATGAACATCCAAATACAATAAAGAAGATTGCTAATATGGTAAGTGGGGCTATAGAAAGAATGAGGTTGATATAGTAAAGAAAATTTGGGAAATAAGTGCAAATGAGAATGAGGATAACAAATCTATGTGTAAATAACATTATGATGTATGGAGCAGAGGTTTGGGCAGTGGAAGAAAGAGAGATGATAAAGAGGGTGGAGGTTGGATGTTTGAAAAGAATGCTGGGTATAGATAGGAATACGCCGTGCGATATAGTGTTTCAGGAAGTAAGAAAATATAGAAATGTATATAAGAAGTGTATATGGAAGGAATGATGAAGAAGGAAAGAAAAATAAGTGTGGTTGAATGGATAATGAGTAAAATAAACGCTAATAAGAGGATTGGATGGTCCACAAATAAATGGTCTTAAAAGATGACAGAAGGTAAAGAAGCAGAGAATGAAAGGATGAGGGATGTGCAACGACAGGAAATGGATGGGAGGTTAGGTGCTTGTATCAATAATAGTAAGTATATGTGTATAAGGGAACAGGAAGGGATGACTGAGTATTAGAGATTGGGTTAGAGTATGGGGGAGAAAAGAATGATTGCAAGGTTTGGATGTGGAAATGAAAAGAGTGAAAACAAATGTTGGATGCATGAGCAAGAGAGAAATTGTAGGATATTAGGTAGGTCGTACGATCTATCTCTCTATCTATCACAGGTCGACCAAATGAGAAGACACTGCCAAAAATTTGAAGAAAATTTATTAAATGGTATTGGGTGGCCGTAGGTTGAAAGTACGCGCGGGAGAGTAGAATGGTCGGCATTTTAAAAGTGCTGTGCGTTGGATCTATCTAAAAACTGAAACTTTGGATATTTGAAAGCTGTTCTCAAGATGGGTGCCGCGTTTGCTTACAATTAACGAAAGCGGCATCGTGAGAATGTTTCAATCGAGTATTTGGCGAAGTTTGAGAGCAATAAAACCGAATTTTGCATCGATTCATAACCATGGGTCCATCACATTTCACGCGAGACAAAGAGGCAGTCCAAACAATGGATTAGAAGGGGAGAAATGTCTCCAGAAAAGTCGGAGGTAGTTCTATCTACAGACAAGGTAATGAAGTTTTGTTTGATACGCGTGGGATAATTTTCTTTCATTATCTTCAGAAAGGAAGAACGACGAAGGGTCAACGACGAGTACTATGCGAAGTTGTTGCAAGGTTTGAGTGATAAAATTAAGAAAAAGCCCGCCTCAATTTGCACAACAGAAAGTTTTGTCTCATGAAACGATGCAGCATTTCCCACACACATTTTTGCGATGGCTAAAATCAATGAAATACGGTCCAAATTGCTTCCTCACACACCCTATTCGCCAGATATAGCTTCTTTATTATTTTATATTTCCAAATTTGAAAAAATGGCTTCATCGTTGTTGAGTTTAATCGGGTTAATTGAGCAGCGGATGTAAACCCCATTCATTTTTTGCTGTTAGATACGTTTTGATATTTCGCTACGTTATAAAGGTATTAACTGGTGACTGTTTACAAGAACCACGAAACTGCTTATAATGAAGCTTTTGATTAATAACAAAACAACTATATAACAATGCACAACATGAAAGAATAAATATTGCTTGATTTGAATAATAGCATTTTATTTGAATAATTTGGTTCTGATATTAATTAAAGACTATTAATTAGGTATAAACGAAGATACCGTTCATTTGTAAAATTGTACTGCGAGCTTTGTGTTAGATTAGCAATCGTAACACACGAAAACGAGCAGTGCTTCTAACCGAGTGGATGGTTGAACGGAAGATGCTTTCTGTACGATGCTGTAGACAGGTACTTAATTTGTACCGCATTTTTCTAAAAAAGGGAGAATGCAGGTTTACATTCTTATAAAATTAATATGTATAAATAATTGCAAGTTGATGACAAACAAAAATTCTTTTACACACACGCTCAGGTAGATGGATGCACTTGGGTTTTTCCATACATTGACGATTATTACAATGAGATATGTTCGTACCAGCGGCGTATCAATGGTTTGTTTTTTTGTTATCACACGAAATTTACGTAATGCTTATTATTTCGTCAAATGGTAATAAATTTGCTAGCAATGAGGAGGAGTGTATGGTCGATCGCTATTTTAAGGAGCTCGATGTTTCTTACTATAAAAGCGGAAGCGAAACGATTAAAGATCGCTGGGGAAAGTTTATCTAGTTTAAAGACTATATACAGAAAGAAAAATATGCTTTTCCAAATTTTTTTGTGTTTTCTTCGTTAGTCCGTGTACTCGTAATACTTGACCATATTTGTCGCTCAATTCGGATTTAACTCCCATTGAGAATTTATGGTATCATCTTGGGGTAATAATAAAACAGGGCATAGAAACATTATACCAACATGGAAACATTATACCTACTGTAAACATTATACGAGCTAGTGCAGGCTTTCATTGAAAAATTGGATCGTATCTCCCAAGAAACTATCAGAAGATTAATACGAGTATGCCGCGTTGATATAGGAAGGAGTCACCCGCTATCAAAATCTTCAAATGCGTTGGAGTTACAAGATTTCATTATTGCTTATTTAATATGTCTGATTTTTCACTGATTTATTTCTTCTCCTTTTTCGTGACTGCAATTGCCACTTAACTTTTCGATCGTCAAATATCTACGATGTGTTCCATTTTTCATATTACAGGGCGCTGACTTATCAATTGAGATTGTTGTTCGTAGAAATACCATGTGATAAACATATGAAAATGCTCAATCAATTATTGGGTATTTTGTTAACAGTATGTTGTATTTTTATTCCGCAAATTTGTACATCTAATTACCAAAACGTGCTATCAAAAGAAAACCATCAAACAATTTTGTTGAAATAAATCAGGACAATATGGAGGATGAGACAACAATTCTACCTTTTAACTGCTCAAATAGTATACTGTTTGTTGCGCAGTAAGGGGACTGGCATTGTCATGGCGCAGAATGATGCGTCGCGTCCTATTTGTTTTTCACAATTCAGTGACAAGTTGTGGTAAACAAATGGATGTATACCATTCTGCATTAACAGTTGTACGATATTCAAGTAGAATAATAGCGACATACCCAGTTTTTGAAACAAAACAAGTTATCATTTTCTTAGAAACACTGCGGCAGCGAGTGACTTTTGTGGGTTTGATTTCATCTTCAAACGCCCTAACAGTTGACTGCTGTTTCGTTTATGGTTCATAAGCATAGATCCAACTTTCGCCACCACTAGTAATGTCGTAGAACAAATTTGATCTCCCTGAGTCGAATCGTTTATGCATTTCTTTACACCAGTTCATATGAGCCTCTTTCTGAGTTACAGTTAAATTATGGGGGATCCAACAGGAACATATTTTTTAAAACCTAAGTGATGACGTAACATTTCATTAGTTTGTTTCATACCCAAACCTAAGTGTGACTCAATTTCTCTATACGTAATATGACAATCTAGCATTATCATATTTCGTACAGCATCAATGTTTTCAGCAGTTTTCGATGTCATTGGCCGACCTTCACTACAAAGCTTATATAATAGAAAGATTACAATAGCCATATCATTAATTTGTTTTTAATCTTCCCACAAGAAGCTTTGATTTCATTTTTGTAGGACCTATCTATTTGCTCATCTTTTTACATCAAACAAAACTATTAATACTTCATTCTTGTTGAACAGAACTGAAGACAGAGGCAAAAAGAGAACAAAAAAGAAAACAACCAAATGATGATACTGAATGCGCTTAATCGTTAAATTATTCATTGCGCCACAATGCCTGGATTAAAAGGATCTGGGCAAGGACGACAATAAAAATGTAACCTCGTAGTCTCGTGTTCTGCCCTCTCGCGCTTATTCTCTGGGGAAATGATGACACAGAACACATGTGTACTTAAAATTTATTCTAAGGTGTCCAAATACTATCTCCGAAGAATTAGGTTTTGTTTATAAATTACCAATACTTTGTGTTTCACCAATATTAAGAAAAACAAATATTCTGCTGTTCAGTGTTTAATAAATGGGAAGACAAAATAGAAACAATCAAAAGGAAGAGTATGCTGAACGTAACAAAGATATGCAGATGGAATGGATATTAAAAGAAGAGTAGAGGAGATGGCAAAAGAAAAAGAGGACATGAGAATAAGAGTAGGATTCAAGAAGAAGTGGATTGGAGATCTAATGTGGTAAAGGAGTGAAGGAAGTCAAACGTTTGCAAACTAACAAGGAAATTGAAAATGCAAAACATGATAGAGAAGGCCACAGAAATAGAGAGGGATAGGATAACTAGTGACAGAATGGAACAAAGAATCGAGTAATGAAGAATGGAGAGATTGGAAGTATGTAAATAATGTGTTACAGAGAGAAGTTAAAGGAAAACAGGTAGGATTTAAGCCTGGTACAGAAAGATGAGGAAAATCAAATGGGAATATACACAAGTATGAATACAATTATGAAATGAACAATAAGTGAAGAGAGCGAGAGATATGGAAGAAAGAGGGAGAGGGGATACTGATGATGCAAATATAAAAGCAGAAGGAAGAGTCGCGATAGGAACACTGATAGAATGTAAGAAAGCAGAAAATGGGAGAAAACATATAGAAAAAGGATTCAATATGAGTGTGATAAGGCAAGGACAATGACGAGTTTTTTTGAATGAAATAGAAGAGGTTTAAAAATTTCGGTGATAATGAGTGTTGAAAAACAGGGGATGTTTAAAAAAGCGTGATAAGGTGGAATAAGAAATTAAACAGAAATATTAATATGAAGAAGCTGAATGTTATAATTTGGAATATGCAGGGGAGGAAGCTCAAAATTAGAGACAAAGACTTTGTAGAGTATTTGAAAGGGTTTCATATAGTTGCATTAGTCGAACCGTACTTACAGACAAAAAGTTACAATAGGGGAAAAGAAATTACCAAACGAAATCAATGGGAAATGGCAGGAGGCAAACAGACAATATGCGAAAAGAAGGACAAATGGAGGAACTGTTACGACGGTGAGAACAAGTGCGTTATAAGATATTAGTATAGACAAAAAATGGGAGGCAGGGGTGTTTCAGGAGTATTAAAGTTGATTGAAAAAAGTGGATGATTTTATTTGTATATGTGAAAAAAACTTGGATTTCATGAACAAAACAATTGGGAAATTAAAAGAAAAAGAAGAAGAAGAAGTTTATTCTGTCTTAAAAAGCATGCATTTCAAACGTAATAACGTTAATGCACGTTATATAGCTAAAGATTCAAATTGGGCTATTGTCAAACAGCTCCAGTATTTGGAAGGAAGTGGAAAATTTATTTCGCGATCTATAAATCGTTTTAACAATACTGACAGTGTAATAAAATGTTATGAAAACGGCCTAAAAACTGATACGTGCAGATCTAGAACAACGATTGCGTATCATCTTTTGGAATGATGTTAATGAATTGGTTGATCGCTTAGCATTATTACATGCATCAAAATATGCGGTAATACGCGTGCTAATGATAATTGCATCGTTGCAGTCATAGAAGAATTGAGAGAAGATGGATGCATAGCTTAATTGGTTGAAAACCATTCAAGTGAAAACAACAAGATGAGTACTTAAAGCTTTTTTGAGTGAAATATCATCTTCATCATCATGGACTAGTACCACTCATGGTCCTCCCGGTGAATGCTTATTCCAACATTGGATGGAAACTAGAACTTTCGAAATCATTTTCTAAAAAAATCTATCAAATCCAGATATGACTCGCAAAGTGAGGGCTCGAATTCAATAAAATTCAAATCGAAGCGATAGAAAAATCATGAAGAAAATGCATTTTTCTGACTGGAGTACTGATTGGAGTACATTTAACTGCATTTGAAATGTCTCGAAAATATTGAAAAATCAATATTGTATTAAGCCCTACAAAATACACACAGTACATGATTTTAACAGAGACTAGATGGAGGTAAGGTTAAAAGGAACGATAACGTGGAAAAGCTCGCACACACTTTACAAAATTCTGCATATTGTGTTTGCTTATTAAATAATCTTACTATGGAAGAGGCTGTAACCAACGAATTTAGTCAGGTGTGGCTAAGTAAACAATCAAACAAAAATTTGGATACTCGTGTTTGGAGACGTTATTTTTCTGCTGAAATGACGGTATGGACCTTAGTAGCTGCTAAAAGGTGTTCTCCGTTTATATATTTGAAACCTGGCGTTAAGGCAAGTGCCATCAACTGCTGTGAGATGATTTGGAAATTACACTGAAGTCTTATATATGCTCAATAACAAATTTCGTAAAGGATGTCCAAAATCAATTCTTTTTGCGGCAAACAGTAATGCTAGATGTGAACTAAAACTGCAAGATCATAATTTAATTCAGCGTCAGAATGAGACATTCATGGGCCTTAATGGTAATAGCATACATTCAATATTGCATAACCATATGGTTGTCAAAAAGATTTGTTAGCGTTAGATCCCACATAATTTGACAATTGCTGAAGAGGAGGCACTTTTCAACTGGTAAAATGAAATTCTCGCAAAATATGATCGTTGTGTTTTAAAACATGGCCACCTATCATAATTGGCCTTAGTGATAGGTGGCCAATTGGGAATCTACTTATATAAGTCAGAAAATAAACAGCATTCAACTTATTTCTAAATGATTGAATTTGACGATGCATCTTCAACGAAATCAGATTTTATAGAATCTGAATTTGTGAACATTTCTAATGTTGCAATAATGCACACTATATCGCCAGTACTAAATGACCTTAAATATGTTCACTTTGTTGTTATAAAGTTTACCAAATCAGAATAAAAGAAAATAGGAGTCAAATATTTTATTGCTCAAATTCTCTTTAGGTTTGAAGAAGGTAACTGTAAAATTTTACCTTTGAATTGGCTGTAACCAAATATTATAATCGGGTGTAGCGAAGAAAAAGATCAAATAAGAATTTGAAGTCACCAAAAATCATTTGCCTGCTTAAATGATGATATTGACCGCAGTAACTGCTATTGGGTGTTCTCCGTTTGTGTTTCTGGAATCTGGAGTCAAGGTGAATGCCGCCGACTACAGTGGAATGATTTCGGCACCTGATTTAATGCTCTGGATAGGAAACTATTTCAGTTCCAGATAGTGATTTTTCCAGCAAAATTCAGTGCCATTGCATAAAGCTCGTACAAATGAAGATTGATTAAGAGAAAATGTTCTACAATTCATTTCGGCAACTATGGTTTTAAATTCACAAGATACAAATCCAATTAAGTTTTCCATTTGGGATATTTTAGAAGCAGGAATTTGGACTGAAAACTATGGGAGTCTGTATTCGTTAAATCCGGCGCTCCGTCTGGAATAAGGACGAATTCCATCACACCGCGTTAATGCCACCTGCCAACTTAAGTCACAAAATTTGATGGTATTGACGGTATTCGTACTCAGATTGTTTTAACCTACAATTGCTGTCATCATCAGCTTTCTTGCGTATTGACTCTTGAAACTTTATATTACACTCTGGTTCATCGGTTGTACAACACTCGTAGAAATAAGAAATTTCTATGTTTCGAAGGTTCAAATTGGGATCAGCGGGGCAGGTATCCACTAGCAGAAGAATGTTTCGATTGTTTAGCTCATTATCCCATTTCATCAGTTTTTCTTCAAACAGCTGACTATTAATCCACGCAGTTTTGTTTGATCTAAACATAAGTGGCAGTTGCTTTACGAGGTTTTGCCGATATTCCTAGTATAAGTAACCGCCGTTTCTTCCTTGCTGCCATATTGGCAACTACGAGCACTGCTACACTGTCCTTCCATTGTTTCCCCAGGCGCACTTTTCGTTCAGAAATTTAAGAGTCTTCTTCAGAGTTAATACATAAAAAAGTCCTATCTCGTCCGTATCATGTTGTCAAAGTGATATTTTTCTCTTAATTTGATCCCATCATTCTTCAACTAGTCGTTGGTAACACTTTTGCCTACAACTTTCGCTTCTCCGGAGATTTTTTCATAATTGATGCCATGCCACTGTTTACAATTTCCTAGACAACCCTCCGACGCTTTAAAATTTTTGATTCCCAACTTTTTGCAACAATTTCTGCTTTTGAATTTATGATAGACCCAAAGAGAGGAAGGTTGTTAACTGGCTGCTGATGGAACCACTGCAATACAGCACACTCTAAATGATCGAATGTTGGTCTCCGGATCTTTTTCACATTCTTCTCACTTACACACTCCATTTTTTTTCTCTGCTTCCAATTTGTTCCATATTGTAGTTATACTAAATGCACCCAATGACATCTTTGTATTCCCTATCTCGAATAGGCTACTTGAAATCAATTTTTTGGTATTTTGAATTACCAGAAGCAAATATTTGGCTACCCTTATAACTAGATAGATTTATATGTCTCCGATCGTCCGATGTAGAACAGAAACTAGGGTCTTCTATCCATAGTGTCAACAAGTGAGAGACAAAAATTAACCGATGTGGGGGATTTGTTTGTTTGTCAGCAGCCTGAGAAGCGAACGCATATACATACATAGGCACATTTGTAAAAACTCTATGCTGATAAGTGTATTTGAGGATCGAGGAATGAGGAAATGGTACGTAAATTATAGATGAGATTTCTTTTATTTATATATGCTACAGCAGACGGGACATTTCATTAAATGAAATTGTGATGAACATTAAAGAAATTTGTCGATTGCAAGAGACGGGCTAATGTTATTTTAATTTTTCGATTACTGCTTTTAGACTTACATTTATTATTCTTAGTAACAACACAAAGATAAAAAACTGATAAACAAAATTTATATTAAAAACTGATTTATAAATCAATATACTAACAATTCACCTTTTACTTCCCGTTTTGGGTCCCGAAAATTGAATTATTCCAAAAGTGACTCCGGCCAGCAGAGCTGTCCATGCCATAAAGAAATATGGGAGCAGGGTTTTCATGGGTTAACGAATTTGATCTTCAACGACTTCAAAAGTTCAAAGCAGTGTCTTGCATCGCGTATAGTCGAATTCGTTCATAGGCAAATTCACAAGTCCAGGACAAGGCCTTTTAAACATTAAGCCTCTTAGAACTTAGAAAAGGCTTGTAAGAAAAATAACTTTTAGAAATTAGACTACCCTCTTTGAAATTATCCGAAAAATAAGTCAATAAGTCAAATATCGGGACCGGGAGATTCATAGGTAGGCGACTTATAGGGTATACTAATCCCAAGTTATTAAACTCACAAAGAAATGACTTCATGCACACTTTTAACAATGATAACTTTCGAGAAAGGTATATTTTACTTAAGTGTTTTAGGTTAACTGGTGATATTTCTTTGCCGGAGGAACCTGTAACTGGGCAATGCATCCCCAAGGTGGCGAATGAAGGAAAGCCCGGCAGAATTGCATGTAGAGTAGGGATGAAATAAAATAGTCTTTCCTGACAAAGAGGTAATCACCAACCCGCGTGGTGATTTCATCGCAACTCTATCCAAAATATGAAATGTTGAATTTTAAAACAAAACAACCACAGGTTAGTAGATCAGAAATCTGAAAATTTCAGTCTAGTCTACCAGTTTGCCTTGACGATTCTAGAAGAGGCACAATTTAATTCCAAAGAGAAAAGAATACGGAGTACAAATATACTCGCGACGGTTAACGTCCGTGCCATGAGACAAAACAACCATCTCGGAGCAAGAACCCTGACATATCAAATGAAACGAGATGGCAAAATACGAAGGGAAGGTGATGCTAGGAGATCCAGAAAGAATTGTGAGGAAGGTATATATAAGTGCTTTGGAGGACGTGAAGAGAGGAAAAAAAGGAATAGATGGGTGATGAAGCGAAAGGGAGTGTATGAGAGATGTGGGTTGTCTATGGAAGAATGGTATAATAGGATGATGAAGGGAGGCGCATGGGAAATGGAAATAGAGATGATCGAGATATAATGCAAGGTATAAGGAAATAGAAGTAGAAGGAGCGAGGCCAAGATATCTGGAGTCTGAAATGAGCATGGAAGTGAAAAGAATGATAGCAAGGTTCAGGTGTGGGAGTATGGAGAGAGGGAATAGATATTGGATGAGAGAGATGAAAGAAAATGTAAGATATGT
Source organism: Adranes taylori (assembly GCA_009867245.2). Taxonomy (NCBI): domain Eukaryota; kingdom Metazoa; phylum Arthropoda; class Insecta; order Coleoptera; family Staphylinidae; genus Adranes; species Adranes taylori. The sequence continues at coordinate 6,441 of WYDF02276470.1, read as the reverse complement.
GGAGGTATGGAGGAAACGTGGGAGCATTGGGCTAATGGGTGCGAATTGATGGGATGGTCGAAGGAGCAAAGTGAGGAAGCAAGGAATTGGAGGGGGTGTTTAGGATAAAGTGGTGAAGGGAAGAAAATTATGGAAAAAATAGTGGAGAAGATAAGGGGGATAGAAAGGATGTAAAAGATGTAGCATATCAGGTCACTTCATCCCTGGGGATTAGGTAGAGGGAGTTAAAGGGAAAGTTGCGTTGAATGGAAAGACGAAGAAAGGGGATTGATGGAAAAGGCTTAGGGATGGGGGAGGGAAAAGCAAAGAAAAAAGGAAAAAGGGAGGAAGGAGCAAATAACAAACGAAAAAAGGGACGAGGAAAGGAGGGAAGGAAAAAAGAAAGAAAGGGAAAAGGAAGAGGGAAGGAAAGGGTAATGAATGGAAAGGGAAAAATATTGAAGATATGAAGATTGAAGATTTGAAAATTGAAGTTGTATTTTTTGTTTTTTTTTTTTGATTTAATCTAGATTGTTTTGTATTGGTTAAAGTTTGTTTTTCAATTATCTATATGAAAGGTTACTAATTTTTGAAGTTTCTTAAAGTTATTTGTTATTAGTTGTACAGTTAAAATTGAATATTTTATTTTTGTATGATTTGTAATGTAATTTGGGTTTATGTCAATAAAGGTTTATGTATTTATTTATTTATCAAATGCAACATCCTGGGAATATGTGAGACCCAGCTAAAAAAAAGGTCAGGATAACACTGAGATTATGATATCTCCACTTCCAAAACAACTCAATTAGCAATGTCCAAAACGATGGAGTTGCTATTGTTGTAGATAAGGATCTAAAACACCTAGTAATTACGACGTGCCCCATGTTAGAAAAGACTCTACACATTTATCAAGTTAAATGACCGATACACCTTACAAATGATCCAGGTACACACACCTATTTGTCAGTGCCGCAGGGCACGAGGAAGCCAAACAGTTCTACGGGGCTTTTACTGCCGCAAAAAGAGCAGAGAATTTCAAGAAGCCGCCTCAGGGGATGTGGACGTGGAAACACCTAAGTAACTTAGTGTCGAAATGAGATTGAATATATTCTCAGCAACTGCAAATCATTTTGCAAGGACGTCGCTGTTTTGAATCGATTTGATATAGAGAGCAATCACCTAGTTGTCAGAGCAATGATCAATATCAACACGTGAATTGAACATCATAAAATATTTAAAAAAACTTTTTTCCGACCTCAACAGAATTGAATTAAAGACAGTTCAAATGCCAAGCGTTTTTGCCGAATAAAGCTGCAACCAACAGAAACTCTCGGACTCTCGGACCCTTCATGATTTAGCAACGGCAATTACCAAGAGCATCCAAGTAGCCACAAACCTTCGAATCCTCTTCCGAAAACTAGACAGTAGGTCAGTCCCCAGGCCAGACCAAATAACGGACATAGACAGCCGGAATGTCCAAAATGTGTACTCTATGGACATATAGGAGATCGAGAGAAGCGAACTCAAAGCTGCGTTGAAACAAATGAAACAACAGATAGTCTCCGGAAGAATATAGAGTGTTAAAAATGGGACGTAAAACACTGTTAGATACACTACTAGTCTTGATAAACAAAAGCCTAACTAAACAACAGATGTCAAGACAATGGCGAAAATCCGAAATCATCTTATTTTTCATAAAGGATGATTGTTTGATTCTACGAGCATAGAAAATTAGCAGCCCATCCGTTTGCTATCCATCATCTACAAACTGCTGACGAGAATAATTACAGATCGCCTGAAGAATCAATTTCATTTCTACCAACCATCTAAAGCAGCGGAATTCAAAAGAGGCTTTAGCACGATGGATCATCTCCAGGTCATAGATATGCTGATTGAGAAGACAACGGAATATAACATCCATTTATACCTGGTTTTTGTCGACTATTAAAAGGCCTTTGATTCAATTAAAACTTGAACAGCACTGGCGGCAATTGACAAGGCAAGAATTGACTCTCGATACTACAATCTCATCCGGCACATCTACGAGAATGCTACACTCCATGTCAAAATTAAAAATGATAGAATTATTGAGAGGATTTTAATCTAGAAAAGAGTTCGCCAAGGAGACACAATCTCTCCTAAATTGTTCACCCTGGATATGGAAGACGTTCACTAAAGGACGTTAAATATACCTCCGCTTATGGCTTCAAACTCGGGAAAAAAACCAGGCGATAGATGTAACTAGAAGAGTGGGACATGTGTGGGCGTCTTTCGGAAAACCTGATTTCTTCCGCAGGGATTGAAAAATGCCCATTACCTTGAAGAGAAAAGTTTACAAGTCATGTATGCTACCAATGGCAACTTACGGGCAGGAAGCTAAAACGCTCGCACAAAATAGTACCAACAGACTCCAATTGTTCCAGAGAGCGATGGAAAGTGCGATGCTGGTAATCAGCATCAGGAATCGAGTGCATAACAAAGAGAACCAAAGACGCACTAAGGTGGCAGATGTAATAGGGCTCATTGCCACCCTAAAATGACGTTGGTGAGGACAGGTAGCAAGCCAGGAGGAGACGAGATGGCCGAAACGAATTGTCTAATAGGGATCCAGAGCCACAAATAGGAGCCAATGAAAGAAAAACAAGTTCTTAAAACAACATCCGCAGATCGACATAGGTGAAGATGGAAGAGCCCTATATACAGGAGTGGACAAAGATAGGCTGAGAAAGAAAGAGGAGAAGAAGGTCATAGTTTGGTCAAGCATACTCCACTAACTCTATGGTCTGGAGGTCAGAAGGACAAACGCGTCGCTTACAATTTTTATAATATATTTCTTATACAGTTTTACTCATTTAGAACAGATACTACAAAAATTTCATATCTGTAGGTTTCCTTGCAAATCTCGTAATTTAGCAACGAGTATAAACAAGTATATTTATTAGATTTTTTCAACGTGTTCTGTTAAAAGATGTTTAAAAGAAGTTCTGTTTTTCAATACTGTTAAAAAGCAACAAATAAATATAAGTGCGTAACGAAACTGTATTGTACTTACTTCAAGTTGAAACTAGAGGATCAGGTCAGCGCCTCGGCTCCTTATAAGATGCCATGAAGATCTTTGTTTGTAGTTTAAGGGTAAGAAGCTTCAAATCGCTATAGCACTACTATGATGTGACGTGAACTATAAAACCACACTACCGATTGGATTTGGACACAAAAAACAAAGAGGAAATATCATACCCAAACCTCTATTTCGGTTTTCGTCCAGTACCTTGTAGCTCTGCAATACCAATTCCACAACCACTTCCCGGTTTCGACGATTTCCTGAGTGATTGTAAAGATGAAAACTATTCATGAAGGACCCTCACAATCGATGAGCAACTCCGAATTTTTACCCAGAGCGAGTATTCGAATGATCTGGTTAGATATCTAGGCCTTTTGAAAGATGCTGCATAATTGCTGGGATCACGACCATGAAATGAAAACGCACTGTTACCCAGAACGTCATTTTCGCGGTACAGACACCGCGAAAGAGTACTTACGAAAATTCTGTTAGAGGAAAATCTCCTTTTTTCAATAATGCTTAAAACCTAATGAAAGTGAATATGAATCATCTGAGTGGCGCCTGTTCATTGATTCATCAAAAGGAAGCGTCAAAGCAGCCTTATTTCATAAGGGGAATAAATTTACAGCAATTCCTGTGAGGCACACGATGCGTTTAATGGAAAAATATAACGACTGGGTAATGATTCTTAGAATAATAGAATATGAAGAACATAGCTGAGTGCTTTAAACTGAGTGTTTCAAGTTTTTGGGCCAATAAGCAGGTTATATCCCTTATTCCCTTGCTTGCGCGAGTCAACTCAGAGCTATCCATTCGACTAAAATTGGGTAGCCACTTCAAGACGTCATTAATACGACCTTGTGTTCCTCATTAGAATGTTATTACTACCTCTTCATATTTAATTGGGATTTCTGAAGCAGTTTGTTAAATCAGCCCTGCTAAAAGATGGGGAATGTATCCCATATTTGTGTTCCAAGATTTCAAAGCTTTTAGAAGCTAAGTGGAAAAAGAGAGTTTCTATTGAGCCTATTGAATTTACAACTAACATCCCCCTCCTCTTTCCATTATCCTCCAAAGGATGTAGTGACACCATTTATATTTGATTCAGCAGTTGATTCCGTGCCTGCCTATCTTGTGCAATCCTTTCGGCATCATCCAGTCTCATATTTATTATTGGTTTTGTTTGGTCTACCCATCTAGTTGGAGATCTGCCTCTTGGGCGTTTTCCTTCTAGTTTCCCTTCTATGATTAGTCGTTCTATTGTTCCTGATCTTGTAGCTATATGCCCACAACTAACATACATCTCGTTTAATAAGAAATTACGTTTCAAGTTACATTTCGCTGAATAAGTGTTTTTCTTCGAAATGTTTTTTTTATGCATAACTTGAAAATTAGTATTAATGAAACCGAACACTTGCCCGCTAATTACAATAGAATATACTTATTTACAATGCAAGTGTGCATTTACCTTTAGTTAGAACTTTACTTTCTTTTATGAAACTTGTTAGATTTCTCAAAATTCAAATCGGACATTCCTGCGGCTCACGCGCGCAATTCAAATTAAAATGACAAGAAACAAATATTTGACAACAACAACAAGCACGATCTCTTACCAAATGTAAAGCACTATAGACAAGCAATGACGCAGAAATCTGTGTTGACAGCAAACCACCGAAATTCAAATTTCCCGCTAAAATCCAAAGTGAAATTGATCTGTAAGCCGCCATGTTTGTGTTTCAAATGACCGTTGCAAACGTGTAAACTATTTATGATAGAACGTGGCGTCATCGATTACGTTTACAATCAGTTAAGGCAAGATCTTGGATGGACAGACAGAATGTAAGAGAGCTAAAAATTCAATTCAATTCTACATTCCCATGTCGATTACTTATCCAAGATGTCCGTGATATCCAGAAACACTACCCAGGGAGAATGTAGATATCAATATGCTAGATCACTACCATCAGATGCTCAAGCGTGAAATAGAAAATTGAAAGTATAGACGTTTTCGGAGAAGTATCAAATGGAAGAAGATGAAGAGGTTTTATAAGTGAAAAGAACAAAGAATGTTAAGAACATTTGATCAAGTTTGTTTAACTTTTACAAATATTGTTTTTCTAGCAAATATTATTTAGAAAATGGAAAAAGGTTGTTATTTCGTAAATCTTATTCTTCCTCTACTATTATATAGGCACCCGTCTTTCACCTTTTCTTTCATAATCTACCCAAATAAGATCTCCGTATATCTCGTTCACACGTCCATCCAGCTTCTATTGGGAAGTGATCTGAATCCATGCCCAGTATCATGTCCCACTATCATGTCCGTCACATTCCTTCTTGCACTCCGATTCGTAATTATATAGTTAATAATTGGCCCAGTTCCATGTCCCCGATGTGTATATTCTCCATTCTAGTCTCCCGTCATACATTCATTACTCACAGTCTCCCTATTCCAACCATTTTAATTTTTTTTTCCATCTGTGTTCACAAACTTGTCCTTTGGCCTGTTTTCCTCTCCATCAGTCATGCCCACAGTTCTCCTATTCTCCCATTCCAATCTGCCAATTATCGCCAAAAATTTTATTTTGTCACCCACCTTTTCAATATATTCTGTGACAGACTCCCACTCACGACACTGCTATTGAGGAGCCCTAAAGACTGTCACCAATGGCGCAACTAATTATCTTAATTAGTACAGAATAAACACGCCCTTCGGAAAGATATCCTCGGCCGGTAGGTCAGTTTAACGTGAAACCTCTCGCTGGAACTGATGTTGTTTTCCCTCAGGTCCTCAGTGGATTATTAAGGGCATAAGTAGCTGCGAATCTTGCGAGATGTCCAACATTCGTGTTCTTATGGGCAGCTGTAATACACTAAATGCTAATGCGTGAAACATCATTAATGATTTAACAAGACCGTCTATTGTTCTTCATAGACAATATAAACAGAGAAGGAAAATATTAGTACACAACTAAATGTTAATGTATGAATATGAAATTAAATCAATTACGTAATAATGGCGGCTAAATAAGCAAATACATTATAGCCAAGCACTTTATATATCGATGGTGTAGCGCAAGAAGGGCCAATCTGCTTCCCAGAAATGGGTTCTAAAACTTACTTTGTGATTGCTGTTGAAATACTTAACTACAGAACCTATACGAAACATTATTCGGTACTACTGTTTTTTAAGGACTTAAGATTTGTAAAGTTTTATGCAGATTGGCCCTTTTTATATGAGATGGCTCGAGAGAAGTGTTAAGTGAAAAGGACCAATCTGACAGTTTGGCCCTTTTTGTCTACCATTTTTTTGCCCTGTAATAAAAAAAGGGCTAATCTGCAGTTATAATCCTACCCAAAGGAGCTGATAGGAGTTAGTAGGTAATCAAATTTCGTATTAG
>WYDF02276459.1:0-17549 GCA_009867245.2 Adranes taylori | reverse complement strand
GTTTGGTTTAGTGGGATGAGCTGATTTGCTGGTGGTCTTGTCTTTATGTCCTTGCTTGGCTGCGCAAGTCGGTGTTACTTGACCTGAAATAGAAATTAAGGTTGTTGTGGAAGAGTTAGTTGTTGAGATTAAGGTTGTTGTTGAGATTGCTATTTTCTGCACGTTTTTATAGATGAGCCATTACGAGGATGCTATTTATCAGAGTGTTGTTACTGATGGGCACAACATTTTCTGACGCAAGAAACTGTTGTGGTTTAGCGGTATTGAGTACGCTAATCTTGTCGGGAAGACAACCTCATTAGATACAACTTCCCGATTGGGTCTCTGTAGGAGAAGAATGTGGTATGTTTCAGAATATTAAATGAATCACATTTCAAATTTAGTTCTTCGATGTTTCTACATTCGTTGCCAAACCGTTGTTCCTTTGCTTGGAAAATCATAAGTCGAGTATTTCTATGTATTTCTAGTATTTATTAGCGTCATTATTTTTGTAGCTGCGAGATAGATATCATCATTAGCAGTATTTCGTCAATCATCCACGGTTTAATCTTTATGGCCCCTGAGACTTTTAGCCTGGTGGTTGAGTTAATAATTTCTTTCATATTTGTCCATGTATACTCAACGTCATTGCCCAACTCTGGATCATCTAAATTGCTCAATTTAGTGCTTAATTCGTTCTGCATAATTGTTCTGACATTCTGATCATGCAGTTTCCTTATGTCCAAGCGAGGCATTTCTTGTTTCTTCGTATATCTTTTCAGTTTTAGCTTCATTGTTGCTACTAAAAGTTATGATCCGTACACACATCCGCTTCTGGGTATGTCTTTAGGCCCTTAATTGGGGTCTCTTAAAACGTTTAATGATGATTATGTAATCTATTTGTTTTCACACATTTCTATTCACGTTTGAAACTCATGCGTACAACCGCCTTGGATGTTGTTTGAAAAAAGTGTTTATGATTACAAAGCTTTGTTCCTGACAGCGTTGTGCGAATTTATCAACACGATCATTTGCCGTACCCACTCTAAAATCTCCAAAAATTTCCTCGTGCCTACCATTACCAACATTTGGATTGAAATCACCTATTACCATTGTAATGTCTGCTCGACCACAGTTAGATTTCGCCACTAAATGGTTTCGCGTGTATTTGTAATAGCCCAAGTCTGATTAAAATTGGCAACCAATGTTTATTGCAGTTTGCTGCCTCCTCGCTGAAAATAAATCCTTCTCCATTACTGTGCCCATCCATACAACACTTTCCTGAATCACGCCAATATTTGCAGTTTTTTAATTTCGTTAATGATGCTATGTGTTTTTCCTGCTATATAAGAACTCTTTACATTTAACGTTAAAATTTTTTCAAACTCGAGCAGTTACAGAATTTAAAGCAGGCTAAGGTTTGTTACATAAATTAGACTCAGCGCATGAGCTCTCAAGATTTAGATGTCAGTGGCAGGTTATACGAAATTAAGTGTCAGTGACATTTGGTTTATTTGGTGTAGCCAGTAGCTAGATGGACGTGGCTTGAAGGAATTTCTGCTAGAAAAATTTATACCAATAGAAAAATTTCTTTGTTCCGTTGAGATTTCTGCGGATGAAAATTGCATTGTTTTGTTGACGACAGCATAAGTGGTGGTGCATATAAACGGTGGTAGTAGTAGCTTTATGCGACCAAAATCTTGGGGAGCGCCTTATTGGGGAGCGAGAATATTAACCATCGGTGGAAAGCACAAAGGGTGAGAATCGTAATGATGTATTGAAAATGAGTAGTTGAATAAACATTTAGTCATAAAACTTTTCTGTCTATAATAATAATAATAATAATAATAATAATAATAATAATAATAATAATAATAATAATAATAGTAACTTTCTCAAAAGTAAGGTGCGGAAATACGGACATACACTCTATAGGTCTAAATTTACATACACGTATAGCCAGCGGCAAAAGATCATATAAGCGGTATGCTTTGAGGTTACTGGCGCAAGTTAAGTCGGCATCATTTGAGTATGGTCTCTATGCGAGCGGCATTTATTTGATGTATTCGCGCCATAATCTCTTCTAAATGGGTGAGATTATATTTAACAAGTTATGTTTATATTATTTAGTAATTACTTATTCCTAAATTGATTTGTTTTTATTTAATTAAATGTAGTTAGATTAAACAGAGCCGAAGATTATTAGCATCCCTGGGAGATTTAAATGTTTTACTTACGACATTTAAATCTCCTCAGTACACAATACCATTGTTTGTTTTCTCGACCATATGATGAAGAAGTTGTTTACAAAGGATTCTTCTATTTATCCATCCTGGGGAATGAATGATAACAAAGTAGTTTCTCTTTGCTTTCATCATTTCAAGATCGTAGTTCCTCCGCCTGAGATGTTACGGAATCAATAATTAGAAAGTATTCTTAATCGCCGAGCTTTTACTTTTATACTTCTACATACTTTGTTGGGCAAAATGATTTATCCTTTGCAATTGAATCGTTTTTCATTAATTTGTTATTGTTTGAATAATTAAAAAAAATTGCCGGTTTTAAAAAGGAGATGGTGGATAATACGTGTGTAATATTTTGATTCACTCTGGGTCCCGCTCCTAGATTCCCTTCTCTTTTTGCGTTTATTGTGGAATTGTGTTCCTCGACGCCATGTAGTGCAGAAAGTATTTTGATTGACTCTGTTATTATTTTTCCGCATATTTGATTTAATGTGGTCGTTACAGATATCCAACTTTAAGCATTTGCCTTTAAACAATTTTTTACATGATTTTTTGAGGAATTAAGCTACATTCTTTTTTGGGAAATATACCTCACGAGGATGTTTTCCAGCGCTCAGTTATTAAATTTGGTATTGCAATCTATTCAAGTTCAGCTGAAATGTCTTTGGGAATTACACCACTTTTTATTTCTCATATTTTTAACTGAATGTTTTCGTTTTTTATTATTCTTGTCTGTTCCATTTTTGTTCTTCGTCTCTTGTTCTTCAATCTTGATTTTCCTCAGTGTGTTTATCTTTTTATAAATCTAATTAATAGAGAATCAAGAATAGGTGAACGCACACTATGTGTGTTGCATTCGTGAATGTGAAGATTACGCTTCTAATTCGAATCATAGCCGAAAGTAGTTAGTAAAATATGGTGAGAGGTAATCAAGTGGAATACATTAGATGAATGCAATTTACCATAAGAAGGGGAAATGCTTCCACATTTACACACAAGCCATATGACTAGTCATCTAGAAGAGGTTTCATATGATCTAATATCCCTCATTACGTTTCTTTTGCCAAGTATGCCTATTCCGTACGTTTTTGGCGTTTCATTATTTTTCTTTACTTTCCTCTTTTCATTATCTGTTCCGTTTTCTTTCATCTTTATGTAACTTTGACATTGCATATTGTTACGTTATTTCTAGGAGAGAATGCTACTCCTCAACGTGACATGGGCAAGAGGGGAATCTTTTCTGTAGGGTAGCGTAGCGATCCCCTCTTACTTTTTAGGTACTGGATTGTTCTATATTTGGAAAAATGCGATTTACTTTTATACTCACTAGAATTTATCAATTACTAATATGGTTACAGTTTTAATTGAGTCTGAATATATGCAGTTATAAACCCCTAATCCCCCCAATACAATTGAAAATAAAACACTACAGTTTGTTATTGCTAACGTTCTACGCATCTTTCCGTTTTATCCATAAATTCATCTAGATAATTTATGGTAGCGCACAACTCTTAACAATCACAAATTGTCTTCTACAGTTTAGGTTGATAAAATAAAAGAAAGTTGTTTATACTTAACAAAATGTATTGATGATAATAATTTCAGGAGCACATACATACAATTAAATTAAATATTTGAATTTTTAAATAATTGACGCCAAGCAAAAAATAAATCAATCAAAATGGCGGTTATAAATCCTTAAATTACTTCTCAAATAATTTTACTTACGTTGATCCTGTTGATCCATCACAAACTTTATTTATAATTATTTTTATGTTCACGCACAGCGACCTTATATATTCGTATAGATTAATTTTATTTAATATCAATAATTAAACTTGTTGCCTAATCACATGATTTAATTTGTTCGTACAATTCATACTTAAAAGGATTTAACAATTTAATTTAATCATGATTACTTTTGATATCTTGCCATCTTAGCTCTTAATTTTTAAATTTTTAACATTTAAAGTGTCACTTCAATCAACTGATGACTACAGCGTCCTTATGAGATCCATTCCAAGTTTAAGTAAAGCCTTTTTAAAATGATCACTGACTTATTTATAACGATGATTTTTAATAACATAGTTGTTCTATTTTGGCCGTCAATTCTCATATGGATTCACTGTCTATCGCATGGATTGTTTAAAGAATGGGGTTTGTGTCAAATGGCGCTGTATTACGCCAAACACGCGACAACTAAACGATATACGAGCGCACGAACGCCGCTACCCCACCCGATATTTATTGGGATTTCTTTAATTCAGATTTAAATTTTTGAGGTTAGATTATAAGCGCATTAATATCATGTTAAATCAATTTTCGGTATCGGGATTTGTTTAACGCGGAAATCATTTTTGAAATGCGCATTCACAGTTTTTTGTATTGTGCTATATTTGCATATTGTGTGTATTAAAATGTTTAAATAATTGCAAGAGTATTGTGATTTACATGAATATTTATCAATATGTTGTTGCTTTCTAATACGGATAATAAAATGTTATATTCATCTTAAATAATAATTTGATTAATAGTTGTAATATAGAGTTACATCTTTCGGATAAAAGTGACTAAAAGTCATATGTTTTAAATTTATTTTGAACACATGTATTAATATACAACAATATGATAAAACATGGCAAGAAAGTTAGTGCAAAGGTATGTTATTTTTCTTATGGTTTGTTTATGTGTATCAAACAGAGAAAAACTATGATAAGTAAATAACATAAGAAATATAAATTACGTAAAAATATTAATATTTTATAAATAGTGAGTAAAAATATTAATTGAAGTAGAAAAGAAACCAGAATTCCAAACTCCAAAAGTTTTTATTTATTTGCTTCAATAATACACAAAATTATTGAGAAAACTATCCGAATTTCGGATCTAACAAAGATCTCTTATTCAAGTTCAAGTTAGAGCTAATTGTTAGAGCTAACTTCAAGTTAGAGCTAACTTGATACATCTTGATAGGTCTTCATACTTACAACAAATTGATGTCTCGGACTTGGTTAGGATTAGTTTTCTTTTTTATAAATGGAAACTAAATCATACCAAACTGTTCTATTCGTTGATTAGAGTTTGAAATTTTGTATATTTTTATCTTCATATACCATAAACGTATGTAATACGTATAGGTATAAGAGAGAGATAGGATTCATGTTTTGACAATTTTTTCTATTTCTCCTTATACGTCTCTTCCATTGAAACTACTACAATCTGTTAAGACGCAGTTCAAAGAGGGGGGCATAAGGAACAATTTTTCATATAAAATGTTTTTTCTAAAAAACACAGGATTCTTGCTCAAAAAATTAAAAGCAGGATCAATTTTCCGGTGTCTGTATGTAGGTACGTATGGATGTATGTTCAAGAATTACTCCTAAACTATTGGACCGATTCGGTTGGAATTTGGTACGCAGGTGCATACTATTGTTCTGCAACAATATTTTTTTTGTAAATTTTATGGGGAAATACGCCATTAAAAAAAATCGGTTTTCAATCTAGGAGGTTGAAATTTTGCACACTCATAGTGCTTCACTTATAGTGCCCGTGCGTCGAAAAAATAAGTCAGATATCTCTGTAATGCACAGAACGCGACGTTGCCATGTTCAAATTGTGAAAATATTTTTTTCAATATATCTCAGAAATGATAAAAGGTAGGACATTCTAGTAAACATTATTTTATAGGCTACCTAAAGCCCTTTCGATTTTATTTGAAATATTTTTCTCTGAAATCACAATTCAGGGTGTTACTTTTTTACGGTCTATTTGGGTCTATTTGCTTGAAAAGTTTCGCAATAGTTATTCCTAAATTTATTGTGTCCAACGGCACTTTAATATTTAAGATGTAAAAATGAAACTTGGAACGCATATGTAAATGTAACCACGATGAGCAATTTAATATACTGAATTGATTTTGAGCAATAATTTTTTTTTACAAAACTTTTTAGTAACGCCCTGTATATTTTTATGCAATTTGATAGCCCTTGTAATTCTATTTAAAATAATACCACACCTAATTGATCTAACTATTATCGTTTCAAAGATATGACCCTTAATAACTTAAATTTCATAACTTGTCGCCATGGTAACCGACATTAACAGTCATATTGTATACATTTAAGGCCTAAATAATAGCTCATATATTAGTCCTGTTTTGGTATTGTCACACAAAGTTACAGGAAAAATTATTTTACGTTGTATGAGACATATAAACTGCTTTCGCAATTGAATAAATGTTGTTATCAGTGGCGGGTGCACATTATGATTTTGGGAAGGGTTCAAAATGTTTATTTTATTGAGAAATTCAGTTTTAAAATTAGAAGGCTAAAATTTCGCTCGCATATAGTATTATGCGTCACATGAAAGAATTTATCATCCCTGCAAGTGGTATAGAACGCGACGTTGCCACATTTAAAATTTTACCAACTTTTTGATATCTCACGGAACTATGAAAGATAGGACACTTGAATAAACATTATTATATAGGCTCCCAAAAGCTCGTGCAATTTTATTTGAAACATTTTTTTCTATAGTTACAATTTAACATATATACAGGGTGTATTTTGTTTTGCAAACTGTGCGATCCATTTAGACCAGCTATTGTACTACATTAAATATCTCGGTTCCTTGGAAAGTTAAGAAAACAAAATTTAGGGAACAAGTGTAAAATCCAGGGACCTTAATTATATGCAAAGCGGACACGAAGAAAAAGTGACTCAAAAGCGCTAGTGGGGAAAACTTGTGTCAAAAACAGCAGCAGGCGGACGAATTCATAAAACCAAGGCAGTCTGGTGTGCTTCGGAAGCTCGGCCTTTAGACTGCTCGGCTTTTATAATGCTCGGCTTTTAGACTGCTCGGCTTTTAAACTGCTCGGCTTTCAGATTGCTCGGCTTTTAGAATGCTCGGCTTTTAGACTGCTCAGCTTTTAGACTGCTCGGCTTTTACATTGCTCGGCTTTTAGACTGCTCGGTTTTTAGACTGCTCGACTTTTAAAGTGCTCGGCTTTTAGAAATTAGCGGAAAAGAGAGCAAAGAGGTCAATTTCATGCCAAACCGGACAGAGGAGCTGTCTGCACCGTAGGCAAATGTGGGGAAAATGTGAGTCAAGAGCGCCTGTAGGCCGTGGCAAAGGACCGGGGGGATTCATTGATAGGCGATTTATAGGTTTATGTAATTTAATTTACCCTAAACACAATTGTGCTAATTGAATTTAATAGACGAGTTATAAGGTGACAGTTAAAATTAAAAGATTCAACTTTTGCTTTATGCAAGATCGAACAAAACGTAGGACTTCCAGTATGTGCAAGATGAGGTTGCGATCCGTCCACGATTTTTTAAAATTTAAAAGGAGATTAGTCATGAAAGTTGGGTCATCTAACAAATTTTTATTAGCTTCTAAAATATTCACCAATTGAGCTACCAAATGAAATATTTCTTTCTTGTTTATCATGATAATGTTGTAATACATTCAGTAAGGACATTTGTTCAGGGCTAAACACAACATCCGTTAACTTCAAATAACTTATCACTGTATTTTAATTTGCTGCCTGGAGTAGTGCTATTTAATATTAGTATAAGATTTATACATAGTTCAGGTTATGAATTTTAAATGAAAAATTTAACTAAAAGTACTAAGAATATGTCAAAAACATTACCGATTTCGTCTTCAATAATCTTGGAAACACAAGAACGAAAACGATCATCATCGATAACAACTCTTGAGCAACCACTTAGGATATTTTTTCTCCTAAGGATATTTAAAATGTACAAATTAAGTCTCTACCTAGCAGTAAGGCACTGACGCTTTCAACTACAATTACTTTACAAAATCGTTTTGACTCATTTATACTAACCTCAACGTTAATTTATCCTTTAGGTTTAATAATTTGTTTCTTAGAAGTTCTAAATTTGATAGAACAGGGTTCTTTAGAAAATGTTGACAAGTATATTTTATATGGAACTAGCGGATCCAGTTAACGTTGTTATGCCCCCCTCTCTTCCCGCACCTGCTCCCCATATTTACCTACACGGCGCGGACAGCCACGACTTGCTGCCGGGCGTCCGGCGCAGTCAGCTCTGCTGTCCACATTGTTTTTCCATTTCTTCGATGTTTTTCCATTTCTCCCGTTGTAACTACCAAAACAGAAGTTTTCTCGTTGAATATATTGTTCAGCGAGGAACGCAAATGCTTATGCATAATTTATACCAATTTTCATGGCGATTGGTTAAACGGTGTAAAGTTGATGTGCTGCAGTGCCATCTAGTGACGAGTAACAACAAAGTGGATAGCATAAAAACCTACTCAGTGAAAAACACATATATGAGCCGACTTTCATGATGATCGGTCAAACGGTGTCAAAGTCCACAGAATCATTTTAACCGGTATTTTATTTATAACTACCTCCAACCAAAAGAATTGGTGCACCAAGTCTGTGATATATTTCCAACATTAAAAAACTATTTACTGTGTTAAGCTCAATTGCTAAGGATAAATTAGTTGTGAGTTAGAAGCAAAAACTTCTGAACCTCTATCTAATAAATTTGTAGGAATTCCCAAATGGAGCCAATCTCAATATTAGTCTGAACTTCATTGAAACCAGATAAATAAGAATGTACAAAATAACTGGACTATTTGATGTAGGAACTGAAACAACAGGAGAATTGTTAGATATATTAAACTCACAATTTATTGATTTTGTTAGATTGTTATTTGATTTTTAAAGACGAAATACAAATTATGATTGCTTTGGTGACGCTTTACTTAGAAAGGCCCAAACATATTCATGTGTGCAAAATGCTCACTCTACACTAATACTTAACCATTTATTAGAGTATTATTGTTGATAACGATGTCCGAAATGCTCACTTTAAAGCTAGCAGAACAAAACTTGTCGAAATTGGCCTAGTTATGGTTTTTTTATATGAAATCGGATAGTTTTGGCGTATGGCTTCGCTAGCGCTAGT
This sequence comes from Adranes taylori, assembly GCA_009867245.2. Classification (NCBI taxonomy): domain Eukaryota; kingdom Metazoa; phylum Arthropoda; class Insecta; order Coleoptera; family Staphylinidae; genus Adranes; species Adranes taylori. The sequence goes on along the minus strand of WYDF02276459.1, from coordinate 8,362 downwards.
TCTTGACGTTGGCGGTAACTAGTCGATATTTTTGCTAAAAGGGACAATTTTCTTCGAATAAGAAGCGTCCGTTCTTCCTTTACTAATTTTAAAAAACAATATCGCATAATATACCTGCCCATATTCTATAATTATATGACGAGGAGCTCTCCACTTACAACCAAACGTACGAATTCCACTTACGAATTCACGTACAACCAAACAACGAGCTGCAACCCCGTTCCACTACGGACTAGGGAATTGCGGTGGCAGATTTTACGTGGAAAGCGTTCAAAACAGCGCACCCTCTTTGCAAACAGTAGAAAAATCCTGATCGACGAAGGTACCACCATCAAAGTTCAATAAATTCATTGAGTTGTTCATTGAAAATACTGCAGCATCGAATTCTCGGTCAGACGAGATCACGCAAATGTTAAATAAACACATTAAAAGTAGTTTTATCGAAATCGGAGATTGTAAAATCTTTCGTCCAGACACGGGCAATGAACATAGAGTTCATCAAACAGATTAAGAGTTGTTTACTCAAAATCGGAGATCGCCAAAAGTGAAATTCTATAGGCAAAAGAATGCGCGCGAAGATCAAGGCGCCATAAAAGAGAACGAAATATAACTCTCCGAACGAAACATAACATCTGTGCGAAGCAAAAACAGCAACAAAAATGCGACCTCTATATGTTTTCCATCTCACTTTCTCTTCTACTTCTCATTATATGCACGAGACTATACGCGTTGTACTGCTTGCAGCAAAGCTTTATATCTCTGTTCTCCCGCTATGTGCAAGTTGATGCGGACGCTACGTGGCTTTCTGCAGTCGGCTCTATCTCTCTCTCCTCCCTCTGTATGCAATGTGGTGCGCACGCTGCTTGGTTTTCTGCATTGATTCTACTCCGTTTGACTAGCGGTAGTAGTCGACATCTTTCTGTACCCATAGTTTAATGACTGCTTGCTTAGTTCCCATAGTTCAACTTATGTGATTATACATCGTAAATCTTTCTGTCGCTTAAATTACGCATTGATTTATTTATTTGTTTGATGATTTAACCAATAATTGGCTGATGATTATTTGTAATTTTAAAAAGTAAGTCACGTTTTACGGTACATTCTAGATTACTTTTCACTAACCAATAGACTAAAATCAGAATTGAAACAGTCTCCATACAGAGTGGAAAACCCGATATGTTTTGCAAATTTGGTATTTAGCTTCATACACTCTGATAAGCCAATTAAATTAAGACATATGCTGAAAACACAATTGTTAGGCATCAATTAAGCTAGCAATTTAGTCTATTGCTTCGTGGAAAAGAGTTTTATAACATAAATATTATAAAATTTTCGATGCGTCTCTTGAGAATGAGAAGAAAATCCTTAGTAATAAATGAGGATTAAGATAGATGTCTTTATAAATTTTTAAATTAATTAATTAAAAGGAATAATATTATAACACGTAGTCGAGTTGTTTTATAATAAGAACCGTAAAACTGTGACCTAAATATGTCTTTATAGCCCAATTCGTTACTAACAGTATTTTCATGTCCTTTACGTGGTAAAACAACTTATTGCTTGTATTTGATTTTTAATTTTTAATTTTGTTCTTTATTCTGTGTTTCAAACAATTGCGTGACAAATATATAAATATGGTATATTTTAGCTTTTATAAACTTATATTTTGTACTTGCACGAAAATTTGTTATTTTTTATGGGCTTGTGTGCTCTTCTCTAACACAATAAAAAAGTATGTTCGTTTTTATACTGAACAATCGATAAATGCAGCTGTTTTCCGCTAACCTGTCAACTTTAATAAAATACATCAACTGTATTTCTATTTCTAAAATTCTTTATTTCCTGACGTATCTAACGTTTTTATCTAAATCTGTTGCCTTTTCATCTACCAAATTGCCACAACCTATTTTCGCGGGTAGCGACGTGAGGGTATTTATTCAGATGGATAAGGAGTACCAGAACTCATTAAAACTTTTCGGGGATAAAATTAAAGAAAGCATTTTAATTTTATAAAATATAATTAATATCAAAAATAAAGATTAGACAAATTGGACAATGCTAATTTATTTGCTAATTATTAATTAAAGTTATTTCAAACAAATTAATCAGTTGTTTCATTTTAGCAATTCAGTAAATAATTAGAACGATCTCACATGCGTGTACGTAGGTTTACTAATTTTGAAGAATCTACAAGCTCCCCAAATGTCTCTTTAAAACCCAGCCAAGAATCGCGGACTAAACGGTATCTCCAGGCTAAGCTGCAGATTAGTAGTCCTCTTAGAATGGAATGCAGCTGCTTCCTGTTGAAGAACTGCGTTTGGATTCTAAGATTTAACACGCTTGTCTCGAATGTAATCCGGACTTTTCCGTAGTTTGAATTTATTGAATTATAATTTATAGACTAAGATAACCTACTTGCACCCAGATATAGACTAAGGTAACATGCTAACACCCGCATTATATTTAATTCAGCGCCTTACTTTATTCCGTACGTGCCAATATTATTCTAGTACCATATATACTAGAGACGTGATGGTGAACCTATTACCCACGAGTCTCAAACTGGCCCATGAAAGCTTTATAAATGATTCACGCGTTGATTTTTCTAAATTTATTTTTTATATCCTAAAAGAGAGAACAGACAAAGAAACTTAATCTTGTTAGAAGATTTTAAAAGTGAAAACCATAAAAAGTAGGTTTAACCATCCTCCTCTCCTCCTTTCCATGTGACGCCAATGAATTAATAGCACACGAGCTAATATTAAAAAATAATAATGAACAAAATTTGACCCACTTCTCAAAACGGTTTTCCATCACTGCACTAGGGTCTCGTTTAATCGAAATGGATGAGATCAAAGGTCATTCGGTTAATCCGGAATAATATAAAATATATCGTTTTTGTAAGGAAATGCGTTAGGCATGGGGTAGGTTAAAAAATTGAGAAAACAAAAAAGAACTTGGTTTTTAATCTCGTTTAAGCAACTTAAGCCGAAAATGATTAAACATTGTATTTTTCTAACAAAAGTTTAGTCCAGTCCCTTAAAGAACATCTGGTGGCCCGGGTCCTCGTAATCTTGAATTCACTTTTAAACGTCATTAATTTCTACTTTAGAGCAGTCATCCATATTCTGTATAATCTGAAGCAAGCTTGTGCCAACATTGTCTTTTTAGGTTCGGCTCCACTCTCATTCGAAGTTTCCGATATCGGAACATGTGGCCAAAGTTACTTCCATGTTTCTGCTAACGCCGTGGGTGTGACTTAATATCACGCAACAGTAGTCAGATAAATAACATCTTTTGATGTTTACATCTTTCAGCTAGCTGCAATTTACTTGCGTTGTTCATCATAATCACTGTCAATGATTTTACCCAGAAGTTTTCTTCTGTACCGCCTCTTCAATATTTCTATGATTCCTTGATCCATAGGCCGGGTGAATACTGTGAGATTAGTTGGGAAAATAAAACAGAAATATCACCGCATTTCAGTTCTTCTGCTTCCGAATGCGTAGAGGCATTGTAAATGAGTACAATTGTCTTAAGAGGCAAGCCTTCTGTTTTAAAAAATGTTGTCACTTAGATACAAAACTTTGCAAAAAGTAATCCATACAAATGTTTGATGTCATCCAAGCTGCCTTTTGTTTTGCATTGATTACGGAGCGTGAGGTGTCTTTGACATTTTTCAACACCCTTGGGTTAGCCAATTTTCCAAACAAAACGAGCGGTAACTTATGTGCGGCATACCATCTACCTGAAGTAGATGGTACAGAAATTAAATCAAATGAAGGAACCGAACATAATGAAGTGGAATACGAACCTGGCAATTCTGCTCCACAACCATTTACACAAACTGAACTCAACGATTTGATTCGCGACTTACATCTGATCAAAGAGGCTTCAGAATTTCTTGGTTTACGGTTTAAAGATAAGAATTTCCTCGCAGCTGACGTTTCGTTTTCCTGCTTTAGGCCAGAGAAAAAGATTTTATTCCATACTGTTCGGAAGATGAGGTTTAGTATTTTGCAATGATTTGTGTGGACTGTTTAAGATATTCAACATTCCGTACGAAAACACTGATTGGAGAGTATTCATCGATTCGTCGAAACGAAGCCAAAAGATTTCTGGTTGCATAGGCACTGGTACATCTGGACCATGTACATCTGAACAGGACGTAAAGCCGATGGCAGATTTGGATAGACGATGTTCTTTTTATTATTTACATTGAAACCGTGAAGCGAGATACACTTGCTGCACGTACGCTGTTATATGCCTTTTTTGTCTTGACACCATTAGCTCACCACAAATGTAACAAAAGGAATCTGCAGACTTCTTGATGCCATTTCAAACACTGTATGTTGGCTTTTCAGCGTATGTCCGCCGACACAAATACTTTTGATCGCAGAGGATACGTCCAACGATTGCGTCAACATTGACAGCCAGCTAAGATGTACAACACATTTAATGACGAACGCGCTGCCATCTGCCAGTTTATGATGTAAATGATTCGTTTTCATCATAAACCCACAGATGGGAGCATTTCCTATGTATTTAAATCTGTTAGTACGCCTTATATTTGTGATTATTTTTTCGATATATAACACATTTTAACAAATTTCAATTTGCAAAAATTCTGACGTGATGGAAAGAAACTAAGGTCATTTTTGAATTCAGCGCACAAACATACATCGGAATCCGTCATCAAAATTTGAAAAACATGATACAACGCAGGCCTGTGTTATATTTAGAAAGGAAAAACAATCAATTATGCAAACTATTATGCAAAGTTTGAGTAATAAAATCATTGTTAAACGTCGCATTTGGCGAAAAAGAATTAGCTCACCACAAATGTAACAAAAGGAATCTGCAGACTTCTTGATGCCATTTCAAACACTGTATGTTGGCTTTTCAGCGTATATCCGTCGACACAAACACTTTTGATCGCAGAGGATACGTCCAACGATTGCGTCAACATTGACAGCCAGCTGAGATGTACAACACGTTTAATGACGAACGTGCTGCCATCTGCTGGTTTATGATGTAAACGATTCGTTTTCATCATAAACCCACAGATGGGGGAATTTCCTATGTATTTAAATCTGTTAGTACGCCTTATATTTGTGATTATTTTTTCGATATATAACACATTTTAACAAATTGCTATTTGCAAAAAGTCTGACGTGATGGAAAGAAACTAAGGTAATTTTTGAATTCAGCGCACAAACATACATCGGAATCCGTCATCAAAACTTGAAAAACATGATACAACGCAGGCCTGTGTTATATTTAGAAAGGAAACACAATCAATTATGCAAACTATTATGCAAAGTTTGAGTAATAAAATCATTATTAAACGTCGCATTTGGCGAAAAAGAAAGATTTCTTTCACCATGCCAATCAATTAGTTCGCACATTCGTTATTGCGAACGCCAAACAAATCATTAAGTTAGGGTTCGTTTCCTCTCGCACCCTATTTGCCAGATTTTAGCTCCTTCATATTATTTTCTATTTTCAAACTTGGAAAAATGGCTCGGTGCTTAAAAATTTGCCAACAATGAGGAGGTGGACTCTGCGGTTGATGGCGATTTTGACGAGCTAGACGATTCTACATCGGTAGTCAACATCGGTGGGAAAAATATATCGAGCTAAACAAATTTTACAATTACTATGCAAGCATTTAGGTACTAGAAAAGTCATGATGGTCCAAAGTAGAGGAAATTTGAAATTGGAATCTTAATGCGCTCTGAAATTTAAATATTGTTATGAAAATGTAAATGTTTTAGTAGAGTTACTTTAAGACGTAATAACTTAAGGATGACAATTAGATGAGTTAATCCAATTTCAGATATCTGTTGATGACATGTGTAAACACAAATAGCTAGAAAAAGTCAGGCTGGAGTAGATATGTCTTTGAAGTATTAGGGTAACTATCATCGGTACTCCCTTTTAGTAGTAATTCAAAGTCTTATTCGACCTAATAACTACACCTAATAAAGTCGACCTAATAACTACACCACGCCTGGATACTTAAGCTATTTGAAATTTTCTTTTAAATGTTACCCATAAGGTCATTAGAAAATTTTAGCACCCTGTGTATTGAGATTAGTTTTTTGTTAATAATTAAAAACTTAGATGTAGTCTACAATAAAATACTGTCATTAAAATAAAAATCGATAAGAAATGTACTTGAGAGAAAATTAAACAAGTTATTATTGAAAATAGAAGTGAGCCACGTGACTGACTATTTGTTACTTTCATGAACATAATATTTTCAAAGAAAATGAAAAACAAGGAAAAAAAGATTTACACGATCGCTGTAATCATCAAAACGGAACGTGATAATTATTTCAAAAGTTCACTCATTTCAACCTTTTGTTTCGCTCAAATGAAATAATATATTGTTCAAACATGTTTATTCCAAAAGTGATTTATTCCCACTAATTTGTTTTAAAATGTAATTCATTTGCATTTAATTTATTTACAAATCTATAAATTTTATTTCATGACAGATTTTAATTTATCTATGATTTAACCTAATTCGTATTTTATTTGTGGATTGTTATTCTATACATTTCCTTTCACTTAATTGTTTTTAATCATGAGAATAGAGGTTATAAAAATTCAATTATCTATTATAATTACACTAATACAGAAATATCTCATCTCAATTTGATCAGTTCAGATATATAAAGTTTAATCAAATTATAACAAGATTTTATTCTTCAATGCTTTCTTTTAAATATATTTTTATTCTGTTGGATCTATTTGACATTCCTCTAAATATCTGAATACAAAGGTTTGCGATTTATGTGGAACAAATGCGAAAAACTGCATAATTTGTTCGCATTTATTATATATTAGAGCACCGGTCCCCAAACTTTTTTGATGGCGGAGCCTCTATAAGGTCGGATCTACTATGACAGAGCCCCGGTATGGTATTTAGTGAAAAATAGGTAGGGGTAAAATTGAAATAATATAACCAAGCAAATATATATATTATATAATATATTACTTCTTAGTGTTTTTTAACAAGACTAATGTGATGACTGATATTGTATTTTATTTTTAGAAATTTCTTTAATATTTGACTTGATTGAAGATAGCTGTAACCATTGGTGTTCTCATAGGATATATTCCTATACGCTGAATACTCTCAATACTTTTCTGTATATACTGCGTATACTCTCAAACTGTATCGCCGGAAATTTTCAATTCATGCAAACGTAGAAAATTGTTTCCTAATACTCAAGTTGAAAAAGGCAATGAAACTCATTATATCAAAGATGACAATATTTGTGCAACCCTACACAGATAGGATACGTGCATTGCCCATACATGCAGATCAGCGTATCGATGTGGTGCGAACGTCTCGCAATATTAACCACATGGAATTCGCATGCAATTGTAACGCACAATAAATACCTGGTACTGTTGTTATAAATGTTATGATATCTGTGTTGTTGTTCTGCGTGATGCATAAAGTACACGTTTGTCTGTACCACACTCGCGCCACTTATTATTTTTCCGGCCTAGGCCATTCGCAACCATCCATTCGCACAAGTTTTAATTGATAATATATGTGTTGGCCCTACGATCGCCTGCGCTGGGCATAGGTTCCACTTTAAGATATCCGGAAAAGCATATATCCGGATGTACAAGCAGTCTCTGCAGCAGTTGAATACAGAATTGTTTCTGTCGTGTATCGTGCATTTTATCATCACCGCGTCAACACAAAACAATAGTAGAATTTTAGTTTGTTGTTGCTTTATTGAATGTATGTGAAATTATTATAAATTTTATAGTTTGCATTTAGTTTGTAAGAATCAAATTTTTTTATTTTATTAACATTGCAGAAATTTGAAATCAAAAATGACTTCGAATTCTAATAAACGTGGCACGCCCCTCATTTTTTTCTCCGCCAGCCAAGCTAAGAAAATTAAATGTCAATCTGATGAATATAATATCGATACTGCTACTGCTAGTGGTGCATCTGCGTCAACATCCCAAACTTGTCTTACATTGTGCATTAGTGAACAAACGACAGAGTTTCAAACAAAAAATCCATGGTTAACTTGCAAGAATGGTAAATTAGGATGTAGTGTTTGTATTTGGGGCTGAGCTGCAAGCTACCAGTCGCGTCCACCGGTTACGGCTAGTGGAACGCCCATAAGATATTATGCGTAACTGCGAATAAGTATTACATATAAATAAGCAGTCGCGGACAATTCAGCGGCAATAATATGAGGGCGTAGTGAGTATACCTAGAGAAAGTATACTTCAAGAAAAACTACAATGCCCGTTGACGTTATTGTGACATGGCGTATCGTACCGCCATTAAATAAGTACCCCCTTATGCCAGGGAAGTAGC
>WYDF02276448.1:0-17549 GCA_009867245.2 Adranes taylori | reverse complement strand
TACCTTTGTGGTCTCTCATATATGATTCGCAATATTCGATGATTACCTTAAATAGTGGATGTGGAAGTGCATGCGACCGAATGTAATTCACGGTTTTCATGACCACTTGCATAACATTATTCAGCGATAAAACTTGAGCACATAAATTTTGTTTATGAATCAAACAATGGATGATGAATAACTCCTCAGTGTTGATGTGCGATTCCAATTCAGTCAACAGTAATGTTATTGCTCCTTTATCTTTTTTGACCATAGCTGGTGCACCGTCTGTTAAATTCCAGGTAGAATTTCCAAACGTAAATTATTTTCGTCAAACGCCAAAGAGAAATTGGTGCACCGTCAGTTAAATTCCAGGTAGAATTTCCAAACGTAAATTATTTTCGTCAAACGCCAAAGAGAAATTGCGAAATTTCGAATACGATTGTGCAGCGATGCAACAATTTCATTTTATATATCACTAATACGTCGTGTTACTGTTTGGCGAGACAGACTTACATTGGTAAATAATTATGGGGCAAAATGTCTTTAATAACAGCTTCCATAGTTTTTTCCAAATTCACCATCTGAAAATGGTTTCATTTTTTTCGCAGTCAAATATGCGACGGAATACGACGCTTTACCGATATCGGATGGTTGCTGTAATGCTGTACTAAACATCCGTTCTTGAGTTGTTAATTGTGATTTCAAATCTCTGTTCTTATCTCTGAGTTGTGAAATCTCCGAGTTGTTAATTGTGAGTTTCGCCAGTTTCACTTCTCTTTCGTATTTTATACATTCGTCATGTTTTGTTTTGAAATGTCTCTTAACATTGTATTCTTTGAAAACACCAACAGTATCTCGACAAATTAAGCACAATAACTTGGACTGTTGTTTAATATAGAAGTACTTTTCTTCCCAATGATTGCAATTTTGCCTGTGCTCGTCTGCGATTTTTCTCTTTTTACTCATTCTGAAATATGCATAGAAACTAAGTTTTGTGTGTCACAACGATTATTAAATTACCTTTCGATCTTTAGTTAATTAACACATCTGAACATCTGACTGCACTATCGGCGATCGCGAGCACTGAAAATCGCTTGTTCGAGTCGTATGAGCTTTAGCAAGAGACTGAGCAAAGTGTCGGAGATCGCAGAAGTAGAACGCAAGACAGGACACGATTTGTATGCCTGTTTCGACCGAATCTCTTTCCACGCGCATCACACATTAACGATAGTTATTATTTACATATGTGATTGACAAATAAACCTTAACAAAAATAATGCAAAATTATTATTATATTTCATAAAATTGGTGAAATAGGCCCCTGTGACATACGCGGGCCACAAATAATCTTGCAGCGGGTCGCATGCGGAGAAGATCAATATATAGTTAATATTATATGGTATGCAACAATTTCTTTACCAGACGTTATCAATGATCAGGAAAACCAACCGAAAACATAGCATCATGACAATGCCAGGTCTCATAGCACGACTAGTAATTCATTATTTGAAGGACAACAATCAAATTAATATCTCATTCACCGTATTTTCTGATTTTTCGCCTAAAAACTTCTTTGTGTTCCGGGATGTCAGCCAAAACATGCGTCGTCAGTTATTTTTATCTAAAGAAGCTATTGAAGCTTTCAAAAACTATGTTTTTCAGATATTCCTTCAAAGTGGAAAAAATGTCTTAATACCAGGTTAACGCTTACAATATTATGCATTGGAATAGTTTATTTGATATAGGCAAACGGCAAGTTCCTAAAAATGTTGTGCCTTGATTCTGATTTCTATGTTGTATTTTAGATATTTTGCTTGTGAAAGGCATAAAGTTTAGTAATATCTACAGCAGTTTTCAAACCAATAGTATGACAATATGCGAACTCCAAACTGCATGTATGCGACAGTAATATATTTCCATTATTAGGTGTTCTTATACAGTCATTTGAAATGACAGGCCTATTCCTTTATTCAATACGTATTTATTATGTTCTCGTTCATCGGATTAGTTGACAGTCAAGTAATATTTTATGGAAACACATTTTGTACTGAAAAGTTTAATTTCATAGAATATTTCAAAATAAACATAGAAATCTCAAAATGGAATATATACATATAAAATTAAGTTTAATTATTGACTGTTATGCTTATATTTTACTTCCAAACAAACAAAAATCTCAGCAGAGTTAACATATTTTTAGTCATTTTCTTTAATAACAAAATAATAATTCGCAAAATTAACATTCTGCAAAGTAAACAAATTTATAGCACAGTTAACTAACTTTTAGTTTCTTTAATAATAAAATTATAATTCGTAACAAAACTAACATTTTGCGGTGAAAACTAATTTATAAGTATAACATTTTTAAGTAAAAGTACAGATTATATAATACTGTTAACTGTATATACTCTTATGCTTAATTTTATCTGGTATATACTATTAAGCGTATACACAATTTATTTCCTAATTGAACAAAACGAATCCTATAAAAATAGTTCAAAATTATATAGTACATCCAAAATTTGATGGATGAAAAATTAAACAATAGCTGTAAGTTCTGAAAGCAATCATGGGTTTAAGATTATTTTCGTTTGTCTAAGCGTGTCAATTACAGTTAAATGCACTTGCAATATTCTATCATCTTCACAATGTTCACGACATATTCTATATTTAGCCTAAATTAGATTTTAATGTGTATACAGTAAAACCGAACATCTGCGACAGCACCTGCTTTGTTATAGGATTTTAGATTGCCGTTAACATCGGATCAGTAGGGCCTGAGTTATTTGTTCTGTATATAGATACCAAACCATACACACACATGCCTGTGCACGCACACCTAGATATGTTAAAAAAATCAATTTTGGACTTAGATACCTACAAAACGTAATTACATATAAAATAAGCTTTATTCACAGATATGCCTATTTACTCTAATCTGATGGAAGTGCGCGATTCTATTTAATAAATTCCAATTGCGTCAATTTCATTCTGTGAAATTATTAATCATAAATGTAAATGATCTGTGATATTTTAAAATGAAATAAATTAGCTACAATTTGTAAATGATATTCACTGCAGTTGAAATAATATAATGTGAGTATAACAAATATGGAGATATAAACAATGACTTTAATAGATACAATACTAATTGTAATACTAATAACAAAAATGCTTTTCTATCTAATTTTTGAAAAATTGATTCCAGTAATACAGCTGAACCCCTGTTAACCCAAACTTTGATATCCATTATGAATATTGCACTTTTTTACATCTTTAATGTATTTTTTCAGCTGTATCTCTACTAGAGCTGTATCTAGTATCTATTAGAAAATTCTTACGAATTTCATCTGTATAATTTCCCGAATTAGATAACTGACCGTGTCTAACAGTGACTCCTTGCAATTGGTATTTACTGCGTGAATATATTACCCCATTTTTGCATTATTTTGTACTTAAACCAAAATAGAGATAATTGTATCAAATTAATAATAAAAATGTTTCACTAGTCACGCGAAGAAAGGAAGAGAAGTTCTTACATATAAAATTTGAACTAATTAATATTTTACTAGTGGAATTTGAGATTTGAAATCAATTTATTATCCTGTAAAAAGAGGTTTGGAGGTACATAGAACATAAAGTACGCTTTAATTATATAAAGTAAATGTTAAGATATAAAGTTTGTATAATTTTAAAAATTTCTTTACAGAAACGCCTTCGCCACCTCTAGGTAAAAACGAAATTAGAGAAGAGCCAGAAAAAATTAAAAAATGGAGAGAAGATCAAATTAAACGACTTGAAATAAAAGGTAAAACGTAACATAAGTTTCAATAATATTGAGATGAATAAAAATCCATACACACAACTTGTTTGTCTCAGAAAAAATGTCGCTGCATTTTGTTTCGTAATTTAACTCTAGGTGTTTAAAAAAACATTTATATCCGCAATTTTTACTAATAGGTAGCTTGTTTACTAAACAAGAACACTTAGCCGCCTGCCTTCATACTAATTTGATAAATATATCGTCGCAATGAATGTGCCCAAAAATGTTTGCACAACTGTGGGAAAAATCGCAATTTTTGTTAGTACAAGTAGCGTTAGGGTTACAAGTCACATTATGAATATTAATATAGCAATTATGTATATAAAATAGTATACAAGCATTTAATGATTGCTATTTAAACACTGTTTTCACAGATTTTCATCGGTTTCGCAATGAAGGATGTTACACACTGTTTTATACGAGCAATCAAAATAATTTAAATAATATTAATAATTAGTTATAAGACGAAGTGGGAAGATTCATATCTTTAAGCAAAAAAACTGTTGATTTCTGATTAGTAGAGAGTAGTCAAAAGTTTTAAATTTCTCATTTAATGCACAGCTTCTTCAAAATTTCAAAGTTTTATTCGCTTCAGTCTATCAATACATCCATTAAAATGGGCGTAGAAAAACATTTCTGAAGTGACAACTTTATAAAGAAGATTGGTAGTGGACGTAAAGCGGCATTTGTTAACAAAATTATTGAAAAGAATGTCACTGAATTTAAACTCGTTTTTTAAAATATTTGGCTAAAGATTTTGGTACAACAAATCAAGAGTCAAACGACTTAAAAACAAAATTATTTTTTTAAGAAAATAAGAACAACTAATGGAATATTAAGCAACAAACCACTAAATTAGCATTAATAAAATTGTGTATTATAGACGATGAAAGTTTTCCAAGCTTGATTTTAAATTTTTATCAGGTCATCACTATTATTATGAAAAGAACAGATGTGCAATATTTAAGTACTTAAAACAAAAAAATTCTAGAATTATTAATCGCTTTTCCTGTACAACTTTGTTATATGTGAATTGAGGATTGGACAATTTTTGCGTGTTTTCTTATATAATTAATACCAAATGGCGATATTTTTTCTGTGACCATCTCTAGTAGTGTCAATATATATATATAATAAAAAAACATTTTGTAACAAAATAATAAATGACAGTTTCGTTCCTCACAGGTTAATATGTACAGCTGTTATATCCAGTATCAATCACCTGAAAATAGATAAAATCATTTAATTATTGAAGAATCAATATATTACATAATTGCAGAATAATACAAAATCTATTAAATGTGAACTATTTCTAAATGTACTCGTTTAAACATTACTGCAACATTGCAATGCTTGTTTCAGACGGAAGCAAGCAACTCTAGTAATTTATATATCCTTTTAGCACGCGACCTTGTAATAGATCGAACATGCGATTTTGGTATAATTAATAGTAATTTAAGAACGTTCAAGCTTTAAAAAAATTAATCGAGCCTTTGAAGATGAAAATGAAGACTTGCATTCTGTTTTATTAAACGAGGTTACGTGTAGTTAGCTCTCTTATCGCCGGCAGCCTGGAACTTACTGGCCAATGTTATATCTTTCAAACTTAATACAAAAATCTTTAACTTTAGAAGCTTTACTAAAATCTTTAGAGGTACCTCAAAGCGTTCAGGAGACTCCTCTATACATCTATAAGTAATACATTAAACATTTATAATCCAAATAATAACGATACAAAAACTTTGGATTATTTACCATTCGGACTGTTCCTAATGAAAGAAATACTACAAACATATGGTATTACAATAGAATCTCACAGCTAAGGAAGATCTTACAAAATTACAAAATCCGATTAGGCTGACAGAAATACACTTCATACAATGAATTCTCACAACTGATAAAAAGGCAAAAAGATGTCCGATGTGCTGTCAAAAAAACTGACAAGATAAAGGGAACTATTTTGGTGCAAAAATTGTAGAGTGGAGGTGTGATGTGAGGCAGGGCCAGCTCAGTATCTACTAGCACCCTAATGGATATTTGCGCTCTTTTACTGCCGTTGCGCGCCCGGCTACATGTGGCCGCCATATTATCTAAATTGATTCCTGGAAATTTCACACGAAACTGTCGCCTTTTGAGCGCTCTAATGTAGTGCATCGCCAGCATCATGCTTGAGCTGGCCCACTTTGTGAGTTATTTCAAGATCTACCACACTGAATCAAAGTCGATTGCATTGTATATGTTTTTTAGCGCAAATCTAAATTCCTTCTTGAAAATGTAGTTACTAAATTATTCAACTTGCGCTTTAAATTGTAGACAAAGAAGAGGAAGTAAAGAAACAAGAATGGCGCGAAAGTGCAAAGAAAGAATTAGAAGATTGGTATAAAAATCACGAAGAACAGATAGCAAAAACTAAAGCGGCAAACAGGTATGTTGAGATTATTAACGGAAAATGTAATATCAGTCTTCTTTAAAATTCTCTTGTCAAATCTATTAAAATGTTTTATCTGTTTTATATAATTAAGTTTGTATTTTTAATACCAAATCTGTAGAAAGAAATATACAGGTGTCCCACTAAAGCTGGCCAGCGGTTTTATCTCAGAAACTATAAGACTTAGAGCTTTGGGAAAAAATATGTATGACTATAGTTGCCAAGACTTTTTCGTACATCCATTAATAAGGGTGGTGGAAACTTCCGAATTATGTTTTATTTTATCATCCAAAATTTTTATCTGATTTAAAATTTTAAATAGATTTAAAATTAGCTCCAAGCGGCACACCGAAGTTGTTGATAAATATTCTAGAGGACACTGATTGATAGTACGACAATTTTTTTCAAATATTGGAAAAAAATTAAATAAAAACGTATAATTTTTTTTAATTTAATGGGAAAGAACGTAAAAATCCACAAATTTTCCTAAATACCGCATGTCCGTAAAATTATTTGTTCTCGTGTTATCACAAAATTTGTCTAGTGTTTGTTCCTTTTAAATGATAAAAAATACATTGAGACATGCAAAGCATAACTTGTAATTATTGATCTTAGAAAGTAATTGGATCTTGTTTAAGGGATCTCAAATTTTTAGTAGGTGGTTACACGAAAAACTATTTTAATGATAGTGTGACTTGCGGAAGAGTGAACACAACACTAATAACAATATTGAAAGCAGCTTTCAAATAACAAGCTTGCTATGAAGTATCAAAATAATGAATTGAACGATTTTCTTCACGTTTAATGCCATAGTTTAGTTGAATTACATGTGTGTTGCACGTAAATAATTATGTCTTTTTCTAATAGCGAAGCTTATGATATGCTTGTACTTTATTTTCAATTCCTTGAAAATGCTTTTATCGCAGAACAAGAATATGCAATCATGTATCCAAATAGAAGACATTTTAGTAGAAGATTTTTTACGCGCTTGGCAGTTCGTCTGAAGGAAACAGGTTGCGTTCAACCAATAAAAGCCACTAGAAGAAATCGTAAGACTAGGAACTAAAACAATATTACAAATGTTTTGGCGTATGTAGAAGAGAATCCCCATTCAACTACTAAAGAAATTTCTATAGCTTTAGGTGTAAGTAAAACAACAATCCATCGTATTTTGAAAGATTATAAATTACATCCTTACCATATGATGCTACATCAATCTCTACTAGACACTGACTTTGACCGAAGATTAGATTACTGCAATTGGATAAATGGAATGTGTGACGAGAATTGTCAGTTTTTATCATGCGTATTATGGACCAACGAAGCCACGTTTTCAAGTATCGGTGAAGTAAATTTACATAATATGCATTATTGGTCAGCGGTTAATCTGTATTGGATGGAAGAAATAGATAACCAGCATCGATGGAATGTGAATGTATGGTGTGGTATTTTGGGTGAGAAAATTGTCGGTCCTTTTATTTTCGATTGTCATTTAAATGGAGAAAATAATTTACAGTTTTAAATAAATGATTTTCCAATTTTGATGGAAGATATCTCATTAGAAATTAGAAGTAAAATGTGGTTTCAACATTATTCTTGTTCAGCACATTTTTCCAGCGAAGTTCGAGAGTTTTTAGATATACATTTTCCAAATTGCTGGATTGTCTGTGGAAGTTTATTTCTTTATCCTACTAGATCTCCAGATCTTACGCTTCTTGATTTTGATTTATGATGAATAAAAAACAGTTTATCAAAGTCGTACTACTACCACAGAACATATGATTGAACGTATTAAAAATGCCATACCTAGCATACTAAGTGCAGAAATAGAAGCAGCTGTACCTAGTATTGAACGGCGGGAATCATTTTGAGCATATGTCAAAAACACGTAATGGGTACGCTAGAATCTGGTCTAATAAGAAAGTAGGTAACACTATATGCAGAGATATTAAGTTGTAAGACACATTGTGAAAATTTTGTGATAACTCGAGAACAAATAATGATATCGACATGCGGCTTTAGGAAAATTTGTGGATTTTTAAGATCTCTCGTATCAAATAAAAAAAATTATATGTTTTCATTTAATTTTTTTCTATTTGAAAAAATTGTGCTATCAATCAGCGCCCTCTAGAATATTTATCAACAACTTCTGTGTGCCGCTTGGAACTAATTTTAAATCTGATTTAAATTTTCTTTCAAACAAGTGCAATTATGTTCAAATCAGATAAAAACTTTGGATATTTTAAAGGATTAAATATTATATAATTCTGAAGTTTCCCCCACCCTTATTAACGGATGTACGAAAAAACGTCTTAAATAAAATTGATGTAAGATTACTTAGTCTTTTTAACTTCGCAACTAATACTCATTGTATGGGGCTTTTTTGCAAAAAATCAATCTTTATTTTTATACATTGCAGTTACGCCTTCTATCGTTGAAATCTCGAACTTCAAAATATTTTCTAGGGATTTCCCTTGGCAACTTTAGCCATAAATCTTTTTTCTCAAAGCTTATAATTTCTGAGATAAAACCGCTGGCCAGCCTTAGTGGGACTGTATAATCAAGTACAAAAAAGCCTTCGGCTTTGTACAACCGTTTAAATGTTTTATTTTATTAGCATCTGTCAACGTTTTAATATACAACTTGAGATACTTTTCGAGTCTACAACCAATGCTAGTAAAATCTTATTATTAAATTAATTCATGGAAACTGACTATTGATATTTGGTAGATCCTGATTCTATGCATTGATAATATTGTTGAACAATATTGAAACATTTCCCTAATATTTTACATTTGTATAAGTGTATATTTTATAAAATACGTATCCACGACATACTCAGATTTGTTTACTAAGCGTTACAGTCTTTCAGGTGGGCCATACAGAAATTAGAGCCATTCATTTCGCTCAGTGTCATCAGCAAACTACTTGGTCGGTCGCAAAAGTCGAGTTTCATTGCATGCTGCGTATTTGTGTGAGCTTTAAAAGTTTACACAATATACTATTTGATGGGAATCGACCCTTCTAGTAAAATCGTTGATTGTGAATGAATTTATCGTCCATGGCTTGTTAGCGTCATATGATTATTAATCGCGTTTTTTCAGCTATTAGAATAACTCTTGAGAAGCTACGGATTAAATATATGCGTTTTTTTTAATCTTTCAAGTTATAACTGATCTATCCAGATCAGTTTTTATCTATCCTTCGAGCAGCAGTACAATTGGTGGGGTAGTATAAGATCACTACGCGATCAGCCTTGTTTGTTTAACTAACCTTGTTTAATTTAACCTGACCGTGTTTAATTTAGGCAACCGTTTTCTTCACATTGTTCAGATCAGTTACAGATCAGATCACTTGTAGAGCAGATCAATTCACTTAAGCGTGAAAAAAAAACAACTATTATGTTTATTTGTTGGTAAATTAAATCACATTTATGTAGATCTTATTTAGGTCATTGACGCTAGATGTTTTGATTGGTCGAGTTTGTCTTTTGTTTGTAACTTGTATCATTTATAAAATCATGTATTTTGTAATTTGGATTTTAAAAAAGACTTAAAATATCTTAAAGCCGTCTAGTTGTTTGTTTCCATGTTTGTTATTTTGTAATAGTTGGTGTGTTAGCAAATTTTTATCTTTAATTTGATGAAAAACTAACATTATGTTTTTATTTTCATTTATTTAACAACTTTGGACGTAAACATTTATGTGTAATATTGGTCTCATTGGTTTTAATATATTACTCTATTTTATTCTAAATAGGTTTCTGTTGGTTTTTTAGGTTGCATTATTATTTTCGTGTGCTCTTCCTGTAAAATTGTTGTTAAAGCATTTAAAAGTTGGGGAAAATGGCGGCTTTTGAGATAAATGTCATTTGTGTTAGAATCGTGTATAATGTGTTTAGTTATCTTCAATATTGAAATCATTTTCTTCATCAAATACTTTGGATTATTGTTTATTTGTTGAAATGTTTTTTAATTTAGTAAATAATGATTGTATAGGAAATTTTGTGAGTGAGATTTTCGGACTATTGTGCTTCGAGTTTTGTATAATGTTAATTTTTTGTCGAATGAATGGGCGCTGTTGAGAAATGACTGTTGAGAAATGTGCTTGAACTTGATTCTTTTTTGTATAAATTTATGATGAGGTTTCTTGAATTTAGAATATATACATTTGAGAACTCCGTTGTAAATTGTAAGTGGGCTATTGTTCAAATCAGAACAGTCCACTTACAATTCATGTTGGAGTCCGAGAAGAATCAGAACAACGGTTTAAGGAAGATCTGCCCGAATTTGATTAATTTTACCAACAGTTACAGACAAAATAACCATACTTAATTTATTTATTTTTTATAGTATTGCATTAAAAAGTATCTTATTAGAAGTTTAGAAGTTTTAGAATGCGAAATCTGCATTAGATGCAAATGAAATAGTATACATCTCATACAAACACACAATGAGAATAGGTCAGTAGTTTGCTGATGACTCCGACATATGTAAATGGGGGTAATTTCTCTACAGTTCACCTAGAAACCATATAAATGTAACATTTAAAGAGAAAAGTAACTTGTAAGACAATGATGTACATACGTTTTTTTTAAATAATAAAAATAGAGTTAGCAATATGCAAATTTAAACTATTAGCGAAGATAAATATTTCACGAAGATAAAATAATTGCAGATCGAAATGTCTACAGATGCTAATAAAATTACATAATAATAACTGTTAAATCCAAATCAGATTTTAGCTTTTATTTCCAATTGAATGTAATCTGCATGAAAATGAAATTTCTACAAAATCCGTTCATTTTATATATTTTTCATGCACACACAGGGATGCTGCAAAGTAAGTAAAACCATTGTTAAATTAGTAGTACTTTTTACCTTTCATATACCATATAGGTATGTAATACCTATATGAAAGATATAGGATTCCTGTTTTGACAATTTTTCTATTCCACCTTAGTACGTCTCTTGTATTGAAATTATATAAATCCAATATGGCGGACAGGAGTCCTTTTTTGTTCAGAACTTTCGTATTCAAACTAGGAGGCTGAAATTTTGCACACATATAGTACTTTGTATTATGCGTGGAATAAAGAAAGTCCGATGTTGCCAAATTGTATAGGAAGCGGTGATGCCACGTTTGAAGTTTAACAAACTTTTTGCAATATCTGAACAACAATAAAAGATACAATATTCGAGTAAACTTTATTGTATAGAGTATATAAAGGCCCTTCGATTTAGTTTGAAACATTTTTTTCTAAAATCACAAGTTAATATATCTAGCATAAGCGATTAAGCTAGTTTAAAAAATCGCACGTCATAGCACCGGAGTAATTTGACCTTGAAAAAAGTGTATTACCCTAAATATATCGGTTCCTATGAAAGCTGGAAAAATGAAACTTGGGGAACGTATGTAAGTCTAAGGGATCTCAGTTTTGCTAGTGATCAACTGAATATAGTTGACTGATTTTGAGCAATAATTTTTTTTTCAAAAACTTCTTAGTAAGACGCTGTATATTTTTTTTACATTTTGATAGCCCTTCTAATTCTATTTGAAATGATGCCACAGATGATGGGTCTAACTGTTATCGTTTCAAAGATATGACCCTTAATAATTTAAAAAAATTCGTAACTTGTCGCCATGGCAACCGATATTCATCAGTCATGTATATATGTAAGGCCTACATGATAGCTCATATATATGCAAAGTTACAGGAAAAATTGTTTTACGTTGAATGACATATTAACTGCTTTCGCAATTGAATAAATGTTGTTATCAGTGGCGGGTGCACATTATAATTTTGGTTTGGGTTCAAATGATTATTTTATTGAGAAATTCAGTTTTAAAATTAGAAAACTGAAATTTCGCTCTCATATAGTATATTGTATTATGTGTCGGAAAGTACTGCCATCTCTGTAAGTGGTATAGAACGTGACGTTGCCAAATTTAACATTTTACAAACTTTTTGATATATTTCAGGAATTATAAAAGATAGGACACTTGAATAAACTTTATTATATAGGCTATCGTCCAATTTTATTTGAAATATTTTTTTCTAAAATTACAATTTAACATATATACAGGATGTTTTGTGTATGTAAACTTTGCGATCTAGTTGAGATTTACTACCTTAAATATCTCGGTTCCTTTGAAAGTTGAAAAAATAAAATTTGGAGAACGTGTAAGACCCAAGGACCTCAATAACACGCAAAGCGGACACGAAATAAAAGTGACTCAAAAGCGGTAGTGGGGAAAAATTAAGTTAAAAACAGCAGCAGATCACGACAAAGCCATGCCAAAGCGCACTGCGAAGCTGTCCGGGCTGTAGGCAAATATGGAGATCGGGGGATTAATGAGTAGGCGATTTATAGGTTAGACTAATCTTGTTTACTTTACCCTAAACACCATGGTGCTACTTTAATTTAACAGAGGACTTAAAAGGTGACAGCCGAAACCAAAAGGTTAACTATTTATTTTATAATATTTCAAAACTTCCAGTATATGAAAGATGGGGTCGCAATCACGTCGACGAATTTTTTAGGTATTAAACAACCCCTACAACATTAATTTGTTAGAAAGTTTGAAATATGAAAATAAATATTTCAGAAACTTACATGTAGTTATTTTAATGTGTTAATTCATTTACTGTTTTGTCTGGTTTGGTTGATCTGCTATGTTATCGTGGGTGTTTTCTGTATCGTGTGAGAATGTTGTTGCTGTATGTTCGTTGCTTTCTATTTGTATTGTTCTGTGTTGGTTGATTTCCATTTACGGCCTGCGTGTTGGTTTGTTTTGTTTGTTTTTTTTTTCTCCGTGTTTGTTTAGTATATTGTTGTCTATACAGTGGACTAGCGATTATCCGATGTAATTGGGACCGAGACCACCTTGGATACGGAAAAACTGATAATACGGAGGTTAAGTAAAAACTCGTGAAAATGTACAAAATTAGTTTATTGTATGAATAAAAACATAAAATAAACAATTACAGACCTGCAAGCAAGTAGAAACATTAAATTATTCCTTAACAAGTTTGTAATTGTTTTCTGAGTTAACCTCGGCCCTCTCTTAGATACAATGTTACGCCAACGCTGAAGGTAGAATATGTCATGTGGTGCACACTCTTGTTATTGCTCTACATAAGCGAGAGCGGCGTCGATCAATTTCAGGCCATCGGAATGTGATATTTTTGGAGTTATCTTGTCCGTATCGTTGTCTTCTTCACTGTCTTTAGCACTTAACCATATCGATTATTTATTAATCGGTAATCATCATCTGAACATCTTCACTGCACCAATCACGAATGTCTTCGCTGTTGATTTGATTTTAACTGGTAGCTCCTTGGCTATTTGAACTAATTCGCTCGCATTATCTTGTACTAGTACTTTTTTAGAGGGTATAAGCCAAATAAATTTTTCCATGACTTTTGAATGGTGGTAGTTCTTCGCTCGTCCCACGCTGAAGAAATTCAGCATGCTACATCTTTTAATGTGACTTGATTTAAGGCTTCCTTAACAGTCAATCCTTGATGTAATTTTAAAATCAATATCAGGAGAAGCCTTCGCCGGTAATTTCTCTTTATCGTTTCTTGAACCATTTGGTCTAGGGGTTGTATAAGCGATGTCACATTAGGGGGTAGGAATATAGCTTTAATATCACCAATGCACCGTTCTTTGGTGTCTAGGTGATATGGTGCATTATCCAATAATAAGATAGCTTTCATGGGGAACTTATTTTTTTGAAATGCTTCAGTGACAGGAACAAATTCTTTAAAAAACCAGTTACTAAAATCGTGCTATCCATCCATACGTTTCTTTGGTTGCAGTATATTGTTGGCAGGCAGTTGACTTTGATATTTTTAAAGGCTCTTGGCTTTTTAGACTTTCCAATAAACAGAGGCTTTAGTTTCAAGCACCCAGAAGCATTGCAGGCAGCCATAATTGTGACTCTCTACTTTTTTTTACATATCCAGGAGCAGTTTTTTTCAGATTTTGCTAGTGAAGTGTTCGAAAATTACCTTTAAAACTATTTCTTCCATTTTAGACAGAAATTCCGAAACCTTAGATGAGTCAGCTGTTGTTCTCCACTAATGCTCAGCTGCCTTATGCCATATTTCTTCTCCCACCTGTCCAGCTACCCATCGCTTGTAGTGAATGTTTCTTCGCCATCTTTAAAGTTCTTGTGGGGCGTGATGACGACGTTGCAACAGCCAGTA
This sequence comes from Adranes taylori, assembly GCA_009867245.2. Classification (NCBI taxonomy): domain Eukaryota; kingdom Metazoa; phylum Arthropoda; class Insecta; order Coleoptera; family Staphylinidae; genus Adranes; species Adranes taylori. The sequence continues at coordinate 3,101 of WYDF02276448.1, read as the reverse complement.
GAGACATCTAAGGTTCGACATTGCCTGTAAAACGAATAAACATCGCTTCTCGCCATAATTGTTCCGCTATTAAGAGCATTATTTTTATTTTTTATCTTCCGATGACTAGCTCGCTTAACCCAGAGACTCTGTTAACCGGGACTCGGATAATCGCGAGACTACTGTATTTAAGGTGTCTGATTCGGTTCTGTAATTTTATGCTGTCTTTGTGTGTAATGTCTCTAGGAAAAGCCTTTTTTGTAAGTTATTTTCTCTGTGAAGTATAGTGGTGTTGTCAAAGTCGAACTCGTGTTTTGTTTGATGGCTGTGTTTGGCTAGGGATGCGCTTTTATTTTTTATTTCCATGTTTGTGTATTTGTTTTGGTCTCTGTTGCGTTCTGTGAGTGTTGTTCTTAGATTACATTTGCTTCAGTAAAATTGTAAAATACCATGCAAAAACTGTACAAGGCAATACATAGGACAAACAAAACAAAGACTCACAGAACACAACAGAGGCCGAAACAAATACATAAACATGGAAATAAAAAAAACAGCACATCCCTAGCCCAACACAGCCATCAAACAAAATAAGAGTTCGGCTATTACAGTACCACTATACTTCTATGATAATAATGTTAAGATAATAACTGGAAGAGTGAGCGAAACACACATCAAACACGAGGAATAAGTGCAGACTGACAGAATGTGACAGTACAATAGCGCGGCGCAGTGACGAGAGTGGTAGGTGGGGGAAGCGTCGTGGTAATTGACCCGAGCGAATTACGACGAGCGCAAGAATTTGTTAGATTTAACAGTGGTTGCGCGAACGGTAGATCTTAACCGATTTGAACCATTCTTTATTCTAAATCGTTATCGGTTTGAGTAAGAATCGACTAGAACCATTACATTTAAATATTGATAAGTTAAATAAGAAAAAATTATCCTAAAAATGTGAATTTTTCCAAATTTTTTCAAACTTTAGAGCAGTATGCAAATTAATTACATTCAATATTGAATGTAATTAATTTGCAGAGCGATTTTATTGCAGAATAACATGAAAATTGGCAAAAAAAATCTAGGGCATCTTGAAGAGATGCTATATTCTCAACATGCATTATATATTATGCAAACAAATATTTATAAAGTATTAAAATCCTACCTCTCAGGTAGAAAGCAATTAAAATATTATCAATAGGTAACAATTGTTTTATATAAATCGGATAAATCAATATAAAACTTGCGGGTGACGTTTTTAATCAAACGGAAAGGTAATGATTTTTAATCAAACGGATGAAGGAATTATGTTCCGTCAATATAATTACGGAATCAGGTTCCGGGTCCAACAATATAGGTAGTAAGAAAGCGGCCTTTTTAATCAGCAAATCATGTTTTAAAGCAGAAAAATATAATGGAAACAAATGGAATTCAAGCATAAACTAAACTATATTTGTATGCACTTTCACTTCCAACCTTTCAGCTCATAAAGTGTATCTCTACATCTGTATAATAATTACTTTATGTTTGTTATAAATTGTAAAAATTTTAATAAATTTATTTCTTTTAAGAAATGCGGAAAAGCAGTTCGTAGCAGAAGACAATGAAATAGTCCCTGGTACGGAATGGGAACGCATCGCCAAATTGTGTGATTTCAATCCAAAAGCGAAACAAACAAGCAAAGATGTTTCTCGTATGCGCTCTCTCATCTTACAACTGAAGCAAAATCCGTTACCGATGACTAATTCAAATTAATTTCCAGAACTTAAAAACGAAGTGCAAGAATGTATTAAAATATCTTTTGTGTTATAAGTGAAATATCTGGTACACAGATAGTTTTACGCAGATTTTTATATAGAATATTGCTAGAAACGAAATTTGCTAGAGGTAAAAATGTATTTCACATCTGAATTCTAATGATTTAGAATTTGTAAATTATCTTTAAAGCAAAACTTACAAAAGGTAAAATGTTATATTTTCGCGAGCATATATATTTGCATATATATTTAATGCAACCGGTACTCCTTATTTTCTTTGATACTGTATAAATTATTAAATAAAAAATCGTTATAGTAATCAAATTGAAATTAAAATTCTATTATCAAATTTTATTCATACAATGCAATACATTCTTTAATTAGAAAATTTCATGTTTATTTTATTTTGTTTTATTATTAATTTTATAGGTATCATGAATGTTGTTTTTTTCAATGATTTTGAAATATATGGCGAAGTTTAGTATCATTATTTTGTTAATTTAATACATGTAATATATTTTTTAAATTAATTATGTTTATCAATTTCCTTTATTCAAAATGAAAAATATGACACAAGATTTTACCTTTAATAAGACAAAACGAACTTGTGTCCAAAAAATCTAATGGTGATCTCACTTTGTTTATCAAGTATTTAAATGGTATGCCAATCCTGATGTAATAGAATTTAACTGATGATTGAGAAAAACTAACTTCGCCATTAGGTATGTATTAGAATATGAGGAGTTTGAATACTAAGCGACTAAATTTGCAGACCTCAGGTAGCTGATCGGATTATGGCATCAATCAATTTTCGAAAGCATAGAAATAAGAATGTACAAATCCGTAGCACTGGAGTGTTCTTTCAGTAAGGCATTGCTTTCAAGATTGAAACATGTATTTGTATTTTACACAAAATCAGTACTTTTTAGAAAATAGCTGCATATATGAGTATAGTTTTATTCTCTTGCATATATTCCGCTATAAATCGTTTGGAACACTATAGTTTTCGATCCAATTGACTTAACATTAGAATCAAGTGCGCAGTCAAGTCGATTCTATGAACCAAAAATTATACCGTACTCAATTAATAACCGCAAGGTACTTACGATAAACATAAAAAAGAAAACAAAGTGCACAGGTCATAAGTAAATATAAATCACACTATAACAAGTTGTGCGAAGAAACATTGAAAGCAAACAAATACGGAAAATAAGTCCACCAGTGGCGTAACTATACCGTTCGAGGCCCGTGGCAAATTCATCGGATGGGCCCCCTCCCCCCAATATAAAGAAGATGAACCAACAATAATAATATTTTTTTATTTTATAATGCTTATTTATACACTTTTACTTGTAAGAGTACAATAATAAA
>WYDF02276437.1:0-17551 GCA_009867245.2 Adranes taylori | reverse complement strand
ACCGAGCAAAATGGTTTAGGTTAAGAGAGGCTTATGTCCAGCAGTGGACGAGACAAGCTGCTATATGATGATGATGACAGTTGCTACAAAATTCGAAATAATAAATGCAAACTGTCAAATGATATACAAATGATTACATTAAAGTTTTAGTTAAACTAAGATTTGTACTTGGTGAAAAACCAATCCTGTTACTTAATCTAACATATTCCATTTTTTGTGGATATTTTCCAAACGATATGATTGGACACCAGGAATTTTTTTTATTCAATCCTTATGTATTGTAATTAGCAAAACATGAAGACTTTCTAGCATTTTAGAAAATTTTGCAAATAAACTAAAAACAAATAAAATAAATTTAGTTAACGACTTTTTCTTTGTTAAAAAAACTGGGTATTATGTCCAATTGGAATTATTTTAAAAGGCACAATCTTAACATTGATGAATAGATAAAGATTATTTGAGAGAAAACTGATAATTCCGCGTATTATTTGATCATACCTCGTATATAAAAAAAAGTATGAAATTGAAACGTTTTCATTGTGCGAGAAAAAAGCCATCAACTCTCGCATTTTTCGCAAAGCTCCAGTAGTTTAATGTATTTATATATTTATTTTTCTTACATCTAATGGTTTAGATAGTTTTCTCAACAATCAAAAACATCTGTCGAAAATAGGAAAGAACGGAGTAGAACGTCATAAAAAGGAAATGGAATAAAGAAACAAAATATCAAACCTAAGAAAACATGTCCGGAAATGTTTTCAACTCCGAACTTTTTCTGAACTGTTAGTTTTTGTACACCGATGTTTTTCCTACACTTGAGGAAATTGTTTTCAAATGCATTGGCTTATTTAAATATTGTAATTTAATAGAAGCAGAAGGCTTATATTTTAAAATGCTTCTATCATTTCAGATATTAGAAAACATCTTCAAACTGGCGTGGCTACCAAAAAAAGCTTAAGCTATTTTTATTTATAACATGTTCTATTTTTGGAATAATACTTTTGAACTAGAGTCCAAAAGTGAAGCCATTTTAAGTACGAGACTTCATTTTAAGTTTTGGGATAAAATTGAAATTACATACACCAAATCCAGATGGTTTTCTGGGATTCTTCCAAAATTAAAGACCCGCACATCATTTAGTATTTTTGAAAAAAATTCCCGATGTATTGTTGTTTCTATCTGCAGGATAAAATTTGGTCATGCATTATCTCCCGCTCACCTATTCAGAATGGATCTGAAGGATGACCCTTTCTGTTTATATGGCATAGACGGGGATTTGAACCATACTTTTTTGAATGTTTGGGGATTCCCAGTTTGGGGATTCCCTCTCCGTTTCAAATCAATAATTTAGTTTCCAATATAGATAGAGAAATATTATACTGGTTGACATAACATTATAGTTAGGTCGAAGATTAATTTATAATTTAGTGCTCAAAATGATATCAGAATGAATTTCCAGTTCGCATTCTATATCCTGATGTCAAGTTTTGAATTTCATATGTCCCATTACTTGTTTAACTGAGCGGCAAGACTGTGATAGGCCATATCGGCATAAACATACCGATTTTAGGTAAGTATACAAAAACAACAATTTCAAATAGATCAACTTAATAATTTTAGTAAGATATTTATTTTTGCTGAAGTATCAGGAATTTATTTATATTAGATTACTAATACCCGAAGCATGCACCATTTATTATATCTCGTAAATAGAATTTCATTTTTAGGTGGGGAATTTAAATTGGCGAATTCCTCTCGATGTGCGAATTTCAAGATCGGTTTTAGATTTTCGCAGTCTTAGATTTTCAAGTGACAGTTCTCAAACTCCCAAACTATTTATGATAGACCCTATAAATGACAGCATGACGTTTGGAACTAGTCGAGATAAGATATTGGTGGCTCTGGGACAGAATCCCTAGTTACCTACTACTTTTGTGCTTTCCTAATTAATTTATTAGTCGAATCTTGGTTTAGATGTGTAGAAGATATTTTGCCGTTGACGTTCTTTAGAACGATTGTCTGTGTTGGAAGAAAGTATTAAAACATTATAATGTAGATGTCTTTCGTTCAGTATTATATATATTTTGTCGCCATTTGCGATGCATTAGCTTTGAATCTATAAACATTGGTTGCCAAAAGTGATAAACAGAGAAGTGGTGAAAGCAATCCTAGACAAACGACCAGGTGAATAAGAAGAATAACAAGACGGTTTCAGTATGTCCAAATAAAGGAAAAGGTGTAGTAAATTATGTCAATTTGATAAATCAAATACAAAGACTGTGAATTATTATTAATGATTATTGGAGCATGGTAATTTAAACCATGTAATGACTATTACAGAACAAAGAATACTACGTTGATCAAACGTTTCAGGAACGAGTTGTGACCAGTTTGAGGACTCCCTGTTTTGTATCAAATCAATTATTTAGTTTCTAATATAAATCTAGAAGTATTATACTGTTAGGACAACATTATGGTTAAGTCGAAAAATAAAGTGTATAATGGTCAAAAAGAAATGAGGTTGAATTTCTAGTTCACATGCTACATCCTAATGTCATGTTTTGAATCTCATATTTCCTATTACTCGTTTAACTGAGCGGCGAGACTCGGTAATAGTCCATGATAGTCGAAGACATATCGAATTTAACTAAGTATACTAAAACAACAATTTAAAATTGATCAACTTAATAATTTTAGTAAGACATTTAGTTTTGGTGAAGTATCTGGGATACATGTATATTAGATTACTGAAACCCGAAGCATACACCATTTATTACATCTCGTAAATAAGATTTCATTATTAGGTGTAACAAGATGTTATATAACAGTTCATCTATGATTCTAATCCTGTATAGGCTGATGAGAGTTTGATAGTCTGATACTAACAAACATTCCGAAATTTGTTTCCTCCAGCTTTCAGGAAAATGCATCTGGCGCATCCTACATTCTCATGTCCAGTTCTGAATCACATATTTCCCATGCCTTGTTTGCCCCATACAACAACTCATGTGGCAGTCTTTAAATAATTCCAAGAACAATGGTATAGCATAGATAGAATATAATATATGAGAATGAGAAATACATTTATGAAAGCATCTGTTAATAATATTCAAAACTCGAATCATAAATCAAACGTATTGAAAATGAATAGTGCATAACTGATTACAGAGAATTTCTTGAGCTGAGAATAACATTCCTGGTTAAAATGTCATCACGTGAGTTATTTAAATATCCTAAAGCTGTTGATCATGCAAAATGGATCTCAAAGATGTAAAAATATTATGGTTCCAAGAGAAATATTTCGAATTCCTTGAAAAGAAACGAATATCTGAGAATATAGTTTATCTTTAAATTGGGGAATGTCCCTCGGTGAATGGATTTCAAGACTATAAATTTCGCCATCTTGCAGTTTCAAGTGACAGTTTTCAAACGCCCAAACTATTTATGATAGATCCTAGAAATGAAAGCGTGACATTTAGCACTAGTTCAGATAAGGTCTTGGCGGCTACGGGCAGAATCTGTAGTCCCCTACTTTTGTGTTTTCCTAATTTAATGATTAGCAGGCATAGAAATTTAAACCCATATGTAATGACTATTACAGAACAAAGAATACCAACGTGATCAAAAAGTTTCAGGAACGAACGCCGTATGGTGCTCTCAGTCACCCAATTTGTTTGGTTGCCTCATTTGTCTTGACATTCTCATCAAATTTCTGTGTGATAGGTTGACATCTGTAAAGGTTACGGCGTCTTGAGTACATCTGTGCGTACCCCTGTGCGTATTTTAAATTTTTTGCGATTTTAAAAATAGAAACGACTTTTCCTCAACGACTTTACATTAAATTTTGCATTAAAAATGGATTCAATAGTGCGTATATTTTGGAAATGTTGGAGAAGTGTTTCGGCAATGATACTCAAGCGATAGCAAACGTTTATGTGTGACACAAACGTTTCCGAATTGTTCATGAGTCTGTCGACCATAAAACAAAAGTTGAACCATTTAATTTTGATTGTCACCTTATAACTAGTCTATTACAATCAATTGGCACAATAGTATTTAGGGTAAATTAAACAACATTAGTCTAACCCATAAATCCATGGACTACTTACGAATCCCCTGGTCCCCATATTTGCCTATGGCGCGAACAGATTCGCTGCCCACTTTGCCGTGGCCTACGGCCGCTTTTGACTCATATTTTCCCCGTGTTTCTTTACGGCGCAGACAGCTGCGCTGTCTGATTTGGCATGCCTACGATCCCTCTTGACTCTGTTTTCGGCTAATTTCTAAAACAGCAGTCTGGCATGCTTGGCAGTCTGGCGTGCCTGACAGTCTGGCTTGCCTGGCAGTCTGGCGTGCCAAGCACGCCAGACTGTCTTGGTCTTATGAATTTGTCCACTTTGGCGCTGTTTGTTGCTGTTTTTATCTTCAGTTTTTCCCACTACCGCTTTTGAGTCTCTTTATCTTCATGTTCGCCTTGCGTAAAATTGAGGTCCCTAAGTCCTATACTTGTTCCCAAGTTTTATTTTTTCAACTTTCATAGGAACCGAGATATTTAATGTAGTACAACAATCGGTCTCAAATAAATCGACCGCAAAGTTTACAAAACAAAAAAACACCCTGTATATATGTTAGTCTCTAACTTTAGAAAAAAATGTTTCAAATAAAATTGAGCGAACTTTTGGTCGCCTATAGAATAAAGTTTATTCAAGTGTCCTATCTTTTATAGTTCCTCAAATATATCAAAAAGTTTGTAAAATTTTAATTGTGGCAACGTCGCGCTCTATACCATTTTCAGGGATGTCACTATTTTCATTCGACGCATAATACAATATTCTATATGTGAGCGATATTTCAGTCTTCTAATTTTAAAACTGAATTTGTCAAATAAAATAATCATTTTAAACCCCTCCCAAAATTATAATACCACGCCACTGATAACAACTTGCATTCAATTGCGAAAGCAGTTTATATGCTTCACACAACTTAAAATACTTTTTCATGTAGCTTTGCATATATTAGCTATTACGTGTGTGTTACATGTATATAATATGATTGTTGAATATCGGTTGCCATGGCGACAGGTTGCCAAATTTTAAGGGTAATGTTATTAAGGATCATGTTATTAAGTTATTAAGGGTCATATCTTTAAAAGGATAAGAGTTAGACCCATCATGCGTGATATAATTTTAAATAGGATTAGAAGGGCTATCAAAATGGAGACAAATATACAGGGTGTATACTAAAATTTTTTTTTCTTCCTCTAAATTGGTTAAGTATATTTAGTTGCTCACACTTGCAAAATTGAGATCCCTTAGACTTACATACGTTCCCCAACATAGATTTTCCCAACTTTCAGAAGAACCCAAATATGTACATTTTTTTCCAGGTCAAATTACTCCGGCGCTAAGATGTGCGAGTTTTTAAGCTTGCTTAATCCCTTAAATATTAAAGGATCTTTCGGTAGAAGAAATTTACTCCACATCCTTCGTAAAGTTTCTGAGAAAATGGAACGCAAATTATGCAGAAAAAAACACCCTGTATATATGTTAAATTGTGATTTTAGAAAAAAAGTTTCAAAATTGAAGGGTCTTTAAGTAACGTGTACTATAAAGTTTATTCGGATGTCCTATCTTTTATTGTCCCTGAGATATTTTAAAAAGTTTGTTAGACTTCAAACATGGCAACACCGCTTCCTATACAATTTTGTAACATGGGATCTTCTTTATTCGACGCATAATACAAGATACTATACGCTTGAAAAATTTCAGCCTTCTAGTTGGAATACGAAATTTCTAAACAAAAAATTGTTCCTTACGCGCAATACAACTCATGGATTTTGCACCAGGATAACGCACCGCTCGCGTAATCCCGTCTTTATCCACAAGTTTTTGGCTAAGAACGGAACGAATACCATCCAATAATTCACCGAAGTCGGCTAATTTCGCCCCTTGGCACTCAAAAAATCACTCCAGTGAATGAGTTTTATCGGTCTTAACCGAGTAAGAAAAATGTTTCGAAGATTGGATCAAGCGCAGACATATATGGATCAAATGCAGTCCATGAACTTGTATTTTTAATTTTCTGGATAAATCCATGAAGCTTTTTAATCAAGCCGGTATATGTTTAAAAAAATTGAATAATATCATATACATTCCTTAAAATTCAACATTCTCTTGTACGTCACTGAAGTTAGAATAACTGAAATGGAAATCAACAAAAGCTAAAGAAAGGGGAAAAAAGAAGTATAGGTTACAATGCTAATATACTTGAAAGTTTTATGGAAAACAGATGAATGTTTTTCTCGTAAAAACGATCTATTGTAAATAGCTTAAGACTAAAATTATTAATCGTCTTGACTGTTGTCTTGTGTTTATTCAAAATTTCGAATTCGGACATTTGTTTTGAAATGAGGCCCTGCAACAAAAGAGAAATATAGAAAGTCATTAGTTAAATAAATACTATTAGATTACGTAAAACAAAAGAAATATGTGGGACAATTGGAAAATTTCTGGAATGGTTATACAAAAATACAATTAGATATCATAAGTCTCTGGTGACTTTACTGTCTTGCTCCTTCCTTGCCCTTTTTATTCCTTTTCCATATTTGCAACCCTACTTGGAAAATTCCTATTAAATGCTTTTAGCATTTTGTTACTTCAGGGCCACTACTCCTGGTATATTAAAATTTAAACTTTTGTAGATTGTGACTCTTAAGTATTTAATTGTTCTTTAAACTCTACATCCTGGAGCACTGCTTTTGTAGTATAGTATTTTATGTCTCTACTCTCAGTAAGCATTTTCCGCTATGCTTAATCTACGTTTCTTTCTTCATCCATTATTGTACTTTATGCTGACGTTGATTCAAATTGTCTCTAAAACAGTCATTTTTCTGCTTTTGTTTGTTAATATATCTAGATCATGAGCAAATGTCACTAATGTTACTATATCTGGAGTTGTATATTTAATAGTTAAGTATCAATGAAAAAAAAACGTTTATATATCTTTCCTACAATAAAACATTTTACAAAAAAAAACTAGGATAATAAAACAACCATCTAAAATCCACCGTACCTTCTATTTTCCTCCCACAAGAAAGAATAAGGAACTTCCCCTTTACTTTATTTCTTCAGCGCAATCATCTATTTTCATCACCGCGAAATACTTTTCTTGATCACTCCAATTGATTCTCGTACATGGATTCACCCAATGCTTCCACTGCTCTTTTTTGGTATTCTTCCAACTCCCTGTCATCTCCTACAGCAGTCAATCATTTATTTTCTTGTTTTCGCCATACACACAAACTCATCCGCATATTCCAATGACCACACGCGTTCACTTTCTCAAGAATCGCCCCTCCGCCCTGTTCGTTTCTCAACCCATTTTCAAAATCTGACATGTAAGTATTAAACAAACTTCCACTTATTAGACATTCCTTTTTTACTTCCTTCCTTACTTCGAATCATTCAGACACGCAATTTTCTACGGTTGTTCCTTCAGACATTCCAAGTTCTCTCATCCCTATCCGTAGTTTCTCTCTAATTATTTTGTCAAATCTGCTCATAAATCCAAAAATACATATATAATTTCCTTCCAGTACACAACTCTTGATTCATTAGAGAATTTATGATTAGTTGTGCTTTAGTGATTAGTTGTGCTTTAGATGTATGATTAGTTCTGCTTGCACTCAAATATCTAAGAGTTCTTTTATTCCGTATTCTTCCAAGCAACCTATGTATTACATGCATTTTTGTAACCTCCTTCGTATCCAGCCTCTATAAATCCTCTTACTAATGCTTCAACTTCTTTCTTATTCAGTCATCTCCAAACTTTACTTGGATTTCTATTAGGGCCTTCCGCAGTATCTTAGTCTTGCTCATTCCCCTTATTTCCTCTAATACTTCTTCTTCCTTTTAATCCTCCTGTTTCTCATCCATACCAGTTTTACTCATCTAGCATCCTGCACACCATCTCTATTTCCCTTTTCTATTCCTCTATATGCGCTCTGCATTTGTTTTCCAACTCTTTTATAGTTAACATGTATGCTTCGCTATCATTGCATATTGCGCCATTCCTTCTTAGATACTTCTATATATCACTTTCAAACTGAAACCTTTTAATTTCTTCCTTTTCCTCTGCCTTCCTCCTTTCGCCACATCTCCTGTTTACTTCTCTTAGTTTACTATGCGCTTCGTTATACTCCTTCCATTTCAATTTCCCTTCTCTAACTCTCCTCATCACTTCCCACACCTTAATTTTCCTATTCACTTCATTCTTCATCAAAACCATTTTAGTCCTCCATATTTCTCTTTCCAACACTTTTACTCCACACAATTAAGTAGAATGGCGCCAGATGATAGGACTCAATATGGATTTCTATGGAACATCGTTGGTCTAATTCATTCTCCAATTACCTTTTGCTAAAAGTTTTTTCTCCTATTAAATACAGTTTTGATGTCAATTTCAACTAACGTATTTGTAATAACCTTCTATGTCATGCGTCTCGATTTTGTTGCTTAGCACATTCTTTAATTTTTCTTATAGCATCGATTTTAATAAGGGCATATTGATTGTTTGACAGCCCATTGTTTTCTAACAGTTTGTTAAATTTTCCTAGTATTGGACTTGCAAACGATGTTGGGAAAACTTCGCTTCTGACCTCTCTCAGCTACTGGCCCTCATTTTTTGATCTCAATTTTATTAAGACTATTTAGATTCCGCGTGTAGTTTTTTTTTGTTCGCTTCTTCAATTTTTTCTTTATTTGGCGTACCTGTTTCTATGCCAACCACTTTCACTTCTTCTGTCGTTTAAACTATTTTAAACTGGGAATTTCTTGGTTCTACAAATTTGCTGATTCTTATGTGATGCATCGTATCTCGTAGCATCCTTCATGGATGTAGTTGCGTCCTATGAGCTATTTGTCTTGTTTGTTTATGTTTTCTTACCATTCCCAGCTGGTATGTTGCCGGTGCGGAGTTGCTGGTCTCCCATCGGGCGCCTCCCAAGTTTTTGTATAAGCTCGTTAGATATAATGAATACCTGTAAAATCAAAAACCAGGGGCAGACCAAAAACCAGCATCGCTTTCTTGGGGATTGAGAACAACATTGAAGGCGGATGAGATGAGTGAGATATCCAACGACAGAAATGGCGGAAGACCAATCCCCGCACCTGCTGCCTTGCAGGTAGCAGAGAGATCCCAACCCGATAAAATGGGCCGCGTCCCGAAACGCTGTAAAGGAGCAACCCTCCAGATGGTTGCACGTCAGGCTAACGACCTGACTGCGAAAAAATAAGCTGTTAGAGAAATGCCTATTTATAGAGGAAATCAGATGGACTTTAGGAAGACGATTAGGCTACGATTAATGGGCTAATGATCTAAGAATTACGGCATGGAACGTCTCCAGCTTGAATCGAGTGGTAGCGTTTTGTAATCTATCGAACCAACTAACAAAGCATAATATTAACATTGCAGCTCTACAAGAAGTACGCTGGAGAGAAAACATGATCTCCGATAATAAAGATTACTCTATCTAATGAAGCTTCAGCAACACAGGACATCTCGGTAGCGGATTTCTGGTCCACAACAAATACAAAGTGGCAGTACGATATTTTAACCCTATCAACCGACGATTGTGTTCGCTTAGACTCAAAATGAAATTCTTTAATATGACTGTCATTTGCACTCATGCACCTACCGAAGATTATGAAGATGACGAAAAAGAGACCTTTTATACCGAACTAGAGCGTGTATATGGGAATACAGCAGAGATCGACGTCAAATTAATTCTAGGTGACATGAATGCCAAGGTAGGTCGTAAAGAAGCCATCAGACCGTATTTTGGTAACCACAGTCTTCACCAAGAGTGCAAAGGTAATGGACTCAAACTTGTCGACTTTACTATCGGGAAAAATCTCTCAATTAGCAGCACTCATTTTTAACACAAGACCATCCATAACACAACATGAAAATCAGCAGATGGAGTAACAGCCAATCAAATAGATTTTGTGTTAATCCAGAAAAGACATGCCACGGGTATATTGGACATTAGGGCATGTAGAAGGCCCGAAATAGATACTGATCACTACACGGTCTTGATCAAGTACTCACAAAAGATCTTTACAGCAAGGAACAGCAGAATGAAAAGCACTAAGCCATTTAAAATCAAAGGCTTCATGAAAGATCTGTGTTTAAGATTTCAGCAAAAAATGTAAAAAGAAATCCTGAACAGCCTCGCTGCTGATTATGAATATCCTAAAGAACATTGGACGATCTTAGGACTGCATTGTGAAAGGTCACAGAGGAGACGCTGGGGTATAATTAACAACGCTAGGAGGAACGGATGGTTTGACGACGACTTTAAGAGAACCGTGAGCAAACGAAATGAGTTTAGGAAGAACATGTTGCAGACAGACACAAGAGCTACCTAACTAGAGTACAGCAGCAGAAGAAGAATGGTTAAGACCTTGCGCTCATATATAAATCGGGAGTTCGAGAAAGACAGACTTAAAGAACTAAGTAACTGCCACGACTAAAGAAATATGAGGAAACTTTATAACAGCCTTAAGGATGTGAAAAGAGGGTGACAACCACACACAACGTAACCTAAATGGGGATTTAGTTCAAACAATATGGGAAACCTAGCGAGCAATTTGATATCTAGATTGGTCTTAAAAAAGGGGACTCATTATCAGGTACCCTATTCAACATCGCTTTGAAATCCGTCATGAGGAAATTACCAACAAACACGGGAGACAAAATATTTAATAGAACATCCCATAGGCTGGCATTTGCTCATGACATTGTTATGTTAGCCACGCACACCAGGCACCTAAACGAGAACGTACAAACCCTCGTGAATGAAGCTAATAAATGGGGCTACATGTCAACAAGGAGAAGACAAAATGTATGATTAACGGATAATCCTTCGCAAGATTTTTGTGCTATACATGAGAACAATGAATGGCGAATAAGAACCAACATAGAACTGGATGTAATGCTCCGTAGATCATGTCAGACATTAAGACAAGAAGACTACGTTGAAAACTAGAAAATGGGAGATCAGCGGATGACAAAAAAGTTCTTAATTCGAGACCTGTAGGAAGAAGATCCGTCGCCGCCCTAAATTTAGACGTAGAACAGGACCTTCGCATGGTAGTAGTCTGAAATTGGAGGCAGTTGGCTACCCGGAGAGACGAATGGGGAAAATCTGTAGTAGACCCGGGTTCTTAATGGACTGTAGAATCATCAAAGTATGTATATGTTGACTTCTTTCATAAATCCTTTCCTGTGTTTTGATTTATTTAATTTTTGTACTGATCATGGCCTAATCTTCTATCCTATCGCCGCTTCCACTTTTCTCTTCAAGTATTCTCCACCCTTTAATTTTTTTTATCTTCTTGTCGCGTTCCCAAAACCATTATCATTATATGTTATCAGTTACCAAATATACCAGAAATATCATCAACTATATTACCAAGTATATTATCAGTTATTAGTAATTATCGGTCAAGTATATTATCAATTACTAAGTTATATTTTCCTCTTCTTCTAAAAGTGGGGGTATTGTTTTTTTTTTGCAAATTATCTGTACTAGTACGGATGATGTTTTTTTAGAACAATACCTCTTTTGTCTGTAAATATGTGTGTATGCACATTTTCAGTGTGGCTTTATCCCTTTCACTATAATTGCTATAGGAACAATAAAAGAAACACTCATTATCTCAATGGCATGTGTTTCATATATCTTGAGCATTGCATATTCCGGTTCAGGGCACTATTTACAGCTGCTATATGTCCATATTCGAAGCAGTTGTAAGAATCAAGTTTCCATATGGACTACCATATTTTTGTTATACCTCATTTCAAGTAATTATTCTGCAACTAGTAGGCGCGTGTCTGAAGTTTTCTTTCGGGAGGCATGAGACTATTGACGCAAGAGGGCAGTTTCTTACGATGGTAGTTTGACATGAATCTTCATGATGGCGTTACGTGACAACAAACGTCATATTAGTTTTGACATCTGCCATCCAACGCATGACTATCGGCGCAATGGGTGCCGCGTTTAATCATTATCGACCAAAAACGCTGACGTGTGATGAATTCGGGGAAGCTTTCGGCGAAGAGAAAACGTGATGCGAAGGAGTACTGTAACCTAAGTCAAATACTACACGCCAGAAACGAAGGAATAGTCAAAGCAGTGGAGGAAAAGCGGCAAAGACCCACCGAAAAAGGCAAAGGCAACCCGATTGGCCAGTAAGATGATGGCGACTGTTTTCTGGATTGCGAAAAGCATTATTCATTGCAAAGGGTAAAGCCGTAACTGGCGATTACTACGCAGGACAGTTTCGACACAATACTGTTCTCTTCCATCATGACAACGCATTCGCCCACAGAGCTGCCGTCGTGCAGGCAAACTTGAAAACGAAATAGATCGACCAGCAACCGTATTCAGCAGATCTAGCTTTGCGATTTTTTCCTATTCCCAAACCTAAAAAATGGTCCAGGGACGCCGTTTTGCAACAAACGATAAAGTGATAAACGGAACTTCCCACTATTTTAAAGATCTCGAGCAATATTACTTTTCAGAAAGGATAAAGAAGTTCTTACATAGGTCTTACATAGGTCAGATTTCCGTCAAACCACACTCGTATTAAGATGGATAGATAATAGAAAATACCTAAACATTACATTTTTCAATTTAGCCTAGCGTAAACATACTTTAAAAATTTTGTTGAGAAAAATTAAGAAGATAGAAAAATTAAAAACAATTTTCTCGTAAAGCTTCTTGCAATTATAAAAGATAATTAGCAAACATATTTCGCAAACGATGTACTTTCCGTTTGCATATTCTGTAAATAATTTGTTTTAATAAAGCAATATATCGTTTAGTTATTATTTACCATTGTCTTCTTTCTTAGATGCTCTAATTTATTTAAATATTTTCTACGACTTGTAATAAAAAATCTCTTGTTTTTGTAATTAAATGAATGTTCTTATCTTACTGACATTTTATATAAGAAATAAGCAAAGAAAATGCGAAATATAAAAATAAATATTTATCTTACTTACAAATTGAAGTTCTCGAATCGATCCTCGTTCTGATATTCAAATTTATACAGCGGTTTCCTTATATCTGCAAAAGAAAGGAAAAGGGCATGGATAAATATATGTATGCATTTTCCTTTTCTAAATTGAAACATGAGATATCAATAGACGATGGTTTAATTTATTCAATATTTATTTCTGAATGTAAACTTTGATCCATCGAAGATTTATAAGAATCATAAAAATTGCATAGGCAACTCGTCAAGTTTTTCATTTTTTTTTTTTCTAAATGCAATATGGTGGAAAAGCGCAACTATTTTTAAATTCAAAATATAGTTTTTAAGCTAGGAGGATTATGAATCTAATAAAATTAGTCCCATGTTTCTATCTGCTATGGAACGTGACGTTGTCACATTTAGAATTTAACAAACTTTTCGATATACCAAGGAAAGATTGAGGATGGGAAGGGGATAAGAAGCAAAGTAGGTAAGCTTAGGGGAGTGAATGAGGAGAACGTGAAAGGTAAAGATGGGATTGGAGGAATGGGAATTATAAGAAATGATGCAAGAGATAGAAGAAAGAGTTGGCATGAGAAAGGAAGAACAGATAAAATCGATACGGAGACATGAATGAAAGAAGAAATGAGATATGAGTATAGGAATGGAATAGGAGAAAGTATGTATGACGAAAATAAAGAGAAAAAGAACATGTTTATGAGCGGAAGAAATTGGTTAGGTATAGAGATCAGAAAGGGAACGATTTAAAATTGGGCAGAAGAGAGCTGGAGGATGGTGTGTTGGAATGGAGCCCGTTTAAATAGTAAGCTAAATGAGACTGAAGTATTGAAATATTTGGGTAACTTTGATGTAGTGGAACTAGTAGAGACTTGAGTTGCGGAGGATGGATTGGAGGATGTTGAGAGAAAGCTACCAGATGAATTTGTTTGGAAAAACAGGAGGACAACAAGGAGGAGTGTAAAGGGGACGGCAAGTGGAGGTATTGTAATGGAGGTATGTTGTCGGAAGTAATGGAATTTGGATAAAGTTTATGGGAACGGGCGTATGGAAGGATGATAAGTATAAAGGCAAAAAAATGTTTATATGAACTGTATATGTAACGAATGAATGGAGTGGGTTTGAAGAAAAGGTGAGGGATATGATGAATTGGATGCGGTAATAATAAATGAAGGCTGGAACGTGAGGATGGGGGAGAGGGGACCCAGGTATGTAAGTATAGACGATGAGTATGTGGAACGAATATCCAAAGTTAAGATATATAATTCGGAAGGAAGGAAATTTATTGAGTAGGTAAAGGAAAATGGATTAACAATAGGCAATGGATATGATTAGTGAGGTAATTTGACATTCAGATGTCATGGAGGTGGTTCTGTGGAGATAATTTGTTAATGGATGACATAGGGTGTGAATAGCTCGAGTGTATGAAATTTGGAGAAAGGGTTGAATCAGACTATTTTCCGTTGGAGAGCGAGTGGAGGATAGGAAGCGTGGATGGAAGGTTGGATACAGATGATGAGGAAAAGGAGAATTAGAATGTAGATTAAGATGTAGCGTATGAATGGAGTGAGACAAGAAGATAAGAAATGGAATTGAGACTGCAAGAGACAAAGGGGAATAATATGAGTAAGTAGAAAGATATAGTAAAGGAGGTAGAAACTAAATTAGTAGAAAGAGAAATGGGATATAAGAAGAGTATGGATAGGGAAGAAAAGGTGGATGAGGTATGGATAAGTAAACAAAAGGTGAGGGAAGTTTTGGGGAAAGTAAGGCGAGGAGAAGTCTCATGGGAAGAATTGGACATGGCCAGAAGGATTAGAGAAGGACAAGAATATGATGGAAATGAAGAGAAAAAAGGAAAAATTGGTAATAAAGGGGATGAAGAACAACAGGGAAGTGTGGAAATATTTGAGAAAAAATGGGATGATGAAAGAGAAAAGGGTAAAATGTGGAATAAGAATGTATGAATGCGCGAATAAATTAAGAGAAGAGTTTCCTGGGGGAATCAGTAAAAATGAACAAGGAAGAGAGAATGAACGGGATTTGGGGGAGGGTGGTGATAGGAGAATCATGGAAATAAGCATAGTAGAAGTAAGAGAGGAAACAAATAAGATGAAGAAAGGAGGGTCGGTTGGGCCGGACCGGATCGCAGTGCAACTGTGGGGATGCATGAATGAGGAAGGGATGAAAACATTGACTAGAGCGTTAAATGAGATATAGATGGAGAATGAGAGTGTGCCTGAGGAATTGAAGAAAGGGGACATTGTACCGGTATATAATAGAGGTGGAAGGGTGTGTGTGTGGGAAGGTGTGTGTATATAATGGATGGGTTATACAGAATATTTACAAGGATTGTGAATAGGAAATTGGATGAGGATGTTAGGATTACGGAGATATTATCTGACACAATGGATTTGTGAGCGGACTGGTAACTGCGGATAACTTGATTATGATCAACTATGTGATCAATCAACACTTTGAGGATAAAAAGAAGGTTAACCTATTGTTTGTAGATTTAACAGCTGTCTTGGACAAGATCATTCGAAATAAATTGTGGGAGAGGTTACGATCTCGAATGGATTGGTCAGAATGTGGAGAAGTATGTATGAAGGGACGAGGGTGACTGGGAGAGTGAATAAAGAAGGGTCGGAGTGGTTTGAAGTAAAAAGGGGTGTCTGCATAGCCAGGGGTGTCTGCATAGCGCTTGCCTCTTTAAAATATATACATATATCGGACCTAGAGGAAGTGATGAGAATGAGGGCAAGCGGTGGGAGTAATGATTGGTAGAAGGAAAAGGAAAGTATGGACGATGACGTATGCAGATGCTATTGTATGTATGGCGACTGATAGAGAAGAGATGAATGAGATGATAGGGAGAGTGCAGATGTACATGAAGAAAAGGGGATTGGAAGTAAATGCGGAGAAGACAAAAGTGATGTTGTGCACGGGAGGAATGAGAGAAAGCAAGAAAGATGTGTTTAAATTAGGAGAGAAAAGTTTTGGAGATGGTTTAGAAATATAAGTATCTAGGATATATGTTGATGCAAAGTGGGTCATCTTCAAGCATATTAGTATGATAGTGAAGAAAGCAAAGGTGTGATGGAAAGGATGAGAAAGGTGTGAATAGAGGTTTGGTGATTCAGTTAAGATTAGGACGATGATTATGGAGGTGTGTGTGAAGAGTGTAATGATGTATGGGGCGGAAGTATGTGCGGTGTGTGTGAGAGAAATGATTGAGAGTGTGCAGTCTGGATGTATAAAAAGGATGCTTTGGGGTTGATGATAAGACAACGCCGGACGAAATAGTGCTACAAGAAACTGGAAGATATAAATGTTGGTTATCTGGTGTAAGAAAGATGGTGAATTTTGGAGAAAGGTTGAATGACGAGTAGAGAATTACAAAAGAAATATATGTAGTGGGGCTGAAAGTGTATGGAATGGATGGTGGTAGAAATAAGTGGTTAGAAAAAAGAAGGATGAAATAATGTATGAAAGAATTGGGTGGTCTATGAGCAGATGGGAAGAAAAGTTAGGAGAAGGTGAAGAGATGGTGAATGAAGTGGTAGGGAGAATGACAGATGTGGAGAAGGAAGGAAGAGAGGAACGCAAGGATAAAAGGAGTAGGTTGAATAGTAGATACGAATGGATAAGGGTGGAAAAAGGAATGGCAGAGTACTTAAAATCAGGAATGAGCATAAAAGAGAAAAAGATGATTTTGGAAGTGAGGATTTCAGGATTTCAGGTGTGGAATGCAAGTGTGGAAGTGAGGAGCAAGGGTACATGTATTGGATGAGAGAACAAGAGAGAATGTGTAGAGGATGTGGAAAAGGTGAGGGGACTTGGATGCATTGGATGAGAGAGTGTGGGGGGGATAGAATGGATGGAGGATGAAAATGCGAGTGGTGAGAATTGGAAAAGATGTATGGGGCAGGATGGGTATGGAAAGAATATAATGGAAAAGTGATTAAAGAAATAAACGGAAAAGGGAGATAAATGTTGAATATGTGAAAAGGATTACGGGAAGAGTGTGGAGATTAAAGGTAATACAAGGAAGAAAGTTGAATAGAGAGAAATTATGGAAGATGAGGGAAGAATATGAAGGGTAGGAAGGGTATGAAGGGGTATGAAGGGGTATGAAGGGGTTTGAAGGGGTTATGGGTATAAAGGGTAAGAAGGGTATGAAGGGTGTGAAGGGTATGAAGGGGTTATTATAATTTATAGTTATTATGTTATGGGTTTATTTTAGTTTAATAGTTTTAGTTTTAGGATAGTAAGTTAAAATGAAATTTTTATTACCGTAATGAATGATGTGTAGTATGCCAAAAAGGTTATTATTATTATTATTATTATTATTATTATTTCGCTCTGTAGCGTGGACCTCCAAAGAATCTCAACTTCAGCACCTTTAAAAAGACCACGTCATACACGAGATCCTTCTTTGGGCAGATGTCACGTAACGACTCTCTAAACAATAGAGTAAGTCCTTACGTCAT
>WYDF02276426.1:0-17554 GCA_009867245.2 Adranes taylori | reverse complement strand
ATACACTCTCTTTCGCTCCATCACCCATTTATTCCTTTTTTCTCCTCTCTCTACCTCTTCCCACGCACCTATATATATATATATATATTTATATATATATATACCTTCCTCACCATTCTTTCAGGATCTCCCAGCAGAATTTTTGAAATAGAAGCTAATATGATATTCTCTTGGCTAAACGCGATATTTTCAGTAGTCAGAAACTGTGTAGCATAATTTTCTCTAAGAATTTAACTATTTCAAACTTATACAGTGGAATCTTGTGAATTTAATATTACTTATTTTTTATCGCATGCTATATTCATATAGGCGTAATCTTATTTAAAAGTTAAACTATTTGAGATTTATACAGTGGAATCTTGAGAATTTAAATGGTCTAGCAATGTCTATCGTTACAATATAAAATAAATGACATTAAATTATTATCGCTATTTGAGAAGCACTGCTTTAAATTGCCCTTAGTATCATGAACATATAATCCATTCCTCTTAGGTCAAATGCTATGGAAACTAGAATACTGTGTCTCGCTTATTAAATATCATCTTCGCCAAATGGTGCCATTATTGTCATATGTTCACGTATCTATTTATGTATAACTAGGTAAACGCTTTTTAGTAAGTACCATTTTTTAATAGGTACACATCGAGCATAAAACTGCATTCATCTCAGCTAGATCTCTATAAATCCATATGCTATTTTCAACGGGGACACGATATTAGTGAACTAACGGTTTTCTAAAGCAAATTGTATATGCAGTTAATTAGCATCAGATGTAAACTGCATCATAAATATCTTTTGGTTAGTATCGGAGTAAAATCTAATATATGTAAATGCATTTAATATGCATCTGCTTAATTAAAAATAAATTAACAAAACTAAAACCTTTGACACCAGTATTCGCTTCTCTCATGCCCAAATAGAAACATTTCACGAATTATAGCTGTGATAGCATTTTTAGCTGCCCATGCTTTAAGGTTCTTTCACATAAAGAAGCGATTATTTTGATAAGAATTATTTCTCCAGACCCTGGTGCAGAAACTGATGTGGAAGACATCAATGATGACGACCTCAGAGATAACCGGATGCCTGCTGATGTTCCTGGTTTTATCGAGCTAGAAACTGACAAGGATCCAGAGAATAATATACCTCTAAGTGTTGTCTAGGAGAGTATTGCTAGAAGTAGAGACGCATCTGCCAGTAATTTACAATCCAATATAGAAGGAGATGTATATGACTATGGAAAATTCAAAGAGCCCAAATGGAGACAAATACAACCTCAGTATTCTACAGATATTGGTATCTCAAACACACCTACTGAAGACTTCGAACAAATTAGATATGACCTAAACATCTAAACGCTAAGCAAATTTTTAAAAAACTATTTGACGAAAACGTTAGAGAGTTGATTGTTGATCAGAGACTACTATATGCTGATCAAAAAAACAATCATAACTTTACCATTACAGCAGGCGAAATACGAACTTTTGTTGAAATTTTACTACTGACTGGTTACCATAGCGTTCCTCAAGAGCGTCCGTAGTGGTGAAATGATGAAGACATAGCCATTGGGGCAGTAAATAAAACTATGTCTAGAGACAGATATCTTAAAAGAAAAAAATTCTTACATCTGGCAGATAACAATGCCATAGGAACCTCTAATGATCGTCTGGTCAAAGCCCGACCTTTTATGAACTTATTAAAAGAAAATTTTTATCAATGGGGCATTTTTCATAAGAATCTATCTATCGACGAATCGTTGCTCAAATATTTTGGAAGTCACCCAGCTAAACAGTTCTCTATGCAGTTCCTCATGATATTCATACGTCTTTGATATTTATTGTGGTAAGGAAGGTAATAATAAACGAACAGTTCTTCTAGGCGCATCAGTTGTTCTGAAATTGCTTAGCCATGTGAAAGAACCATTAAAACACATAGTATTCTTTGACAAATATTTTTCGACTTATCCATTACTAATAACGCTAAAGCGTAAGGATTTTTGGGCTACAGGTACTATGAGAGAAAATCGTATAAAACACTGTCTTTTACCATCCAACAAAGAATATCCAAAATACAATCAGGGAGCATACAACTATCAATTTGATACAGAAAATGAAATTTCATACTTTTTAAATTCATATATTTTCCTAAAGCGAGAATACCACATGACGACTGTGGCATTTAATTAGAAACTAATTACGCTATTCGAATTTTGCAAAAAAAATATAACTGAAAAATTAAAATGACAAAAGTGAATAATTTAAAACATTATTTCTTACTTAAGGAAATCGTGTCTGTTCTAATGGATAAACTACAAAATGTGAAGCAAGGAGTTTCCAATTTGCATGAGTTTGGAAGTATTATTGAAGCACTATTAAGTACACTCACTATGTCCCAGTCAGATAATGGGGAAACACAGAAATTATTGTATACATCGAACAACCTATAAATTCTTTTATCTCGGGGTTAAATAGTAAAGATTTGAAGCGGTAGATGAAAATGAAACAGTGAAAAATGAAATTACACACGAGAAAACTTATTTCTTTAAAAATAATTCGAAGAATAATTATAAACAATATAAAAATTACAATAGGAATAGTTAATAGTTTTTATAATAACGAGTGGGCAGTGAAGAATCTGGAAAAGAAAAAAGTGGGTAAAATAGCGGCAAACTTCTTGAACAATCCGCTTTTTTAAGACATTTGTTGTAATTATTGATATTACGTACATCTTAAAAGAAAAATAATACCTGTTTGCTTGCAATAAAAGCAGATTCACTTTTTCACTCTTTTTATCTTTCATATACCATGTAGGTAAGTAATATCTACAGGTATATGAAAGATATAGGTTTCATGTTTTGACAATTATTTATATTTCACCTTTGTACGTCTCTTGCATTGCAGTAGTAGGTAAGGCGTTTCTTTGAGCCGACAAGCAGACTATTACATGCATTAGTAAAAAGTGATCTTCATCATCTGCGCATACGTGACTCAAGACACGGGGCCGAACTTAGCGTCCCTTGGACCGAGGGTAGCGTGGAAAGTAGGAGAGGAAGATAAGGGTAGGATAGGTAACGGGAAGATTGGGGAAGTGGGGGAAAGAAAGTAAGGTAAGTGGATAAGTAGGGGTACAAATCATAGTGGTGAGTAAGAATAATAGGGGTGAGTAAGGGTAATAGGGGTGAGTAAGGGTAAAAGAGGTGTGTTGGGAAAATAGGGATGATTTAGAATAATAGTGATGAGTAGGGAAAGAAGTCTAAGTTGGGGTAAATAAGGGTAAGTGGGGTTAAGGGGAGAAGAGGGGAGGTTAGGAGAACGAAAAATCCATTGATTATATCATCTAGAACATTATGAACTATTTTGCCGATGTTGCTATAGTAGAAGAAGACGGGTGTCTATGATACGAATCTGCACACTAGATCCCGCGAAATCCACCATCCGTTACCATTTTTGTAAAATTGCGTATTAAATGGTGGATGCTGTGGGCAATACTGAAAACGCCCAGGTAGTCGTCGTTTTTTGCACCATATAGATGTTGCCTATAATGCTGTTGGACACATAGTTTACCTTTTTTTGCGTAAAATAATGTATTAAATGCTGAATGCTCTTGGTTCTATGTGCAACCATACAAGGAGTCTTCGCCATAGTTTCATATCTATAAACGCTATGTACAAAAGTCTTATGCATAAACGCACACAAAGCTGTTATTTATACTCTGTTGCACATGTGTACGTATTTTTAACAGTAAGTTTGGCAGATTTCTGCATTTTTATAGATTTCTGTTGTATATTGCAGCGTACATTAGTGTTGGATGGCGTTATGTAGTTGTTTTCGGTAATAATATGAACATACATGTGGCGGTTGTTTTAATAAGAATCTAAATACAAATGGTGATAGTAACGTCATTGTCAGGGTTGGGCGATAGGAACTTTTTCTGGCCCACATTTTGAATTTTGGTAAGAGTGCTGATATGCTACAGAGTTGCCAAAGGAAAATAATGTTCCGGGATGGGCAAAAATTTTAATAATGTACAGGTGTGTGCAATTTTTTTTGAAGAAAAATCTTGAAGTGTTGTTAGCAGCAAAATCACTATAGCGGTTGACAGAGAATTTCTGGATATTCTGTACACTTCTGGGACAATTCGGGTTATCATTCGTGTTTGAGGTTACGTAACGATTTATTTGAAAGTTAATGGTGCGTATACACTTGTATTCTTTTTTAAGTTTTTAGATTAGATTTTTTTAAAGCTATTTGAAAGTAAATGATGTTCTTTAACTTAGTTAAATTAATCTCCATTTGCAATAAAACCAGAATCGCGCAGTTAGTAGACCGATTCGCCCAGAACGAAGTAGACCAGAGCGAAGTAGACCGATTCGCGCTACATTGAGCTATGCCAGAGCGAAGTGAGCTTATGGGTGAATGACACTTGAGACAAAGGCTACGGGAACACACGCACGCGTGACTTGTAATGTGTACAGTCTGTCACGCACCTTCGATGGTAGCGGTACACTAAATGACGACAAACACTAGATACTTGCTAACAAGCGGCTCATTTTCGCATTGTTTTGTTGCCTATTTGCTTTTTGTGCAAGACGTCAGATAAGCCGGAATGTCAGACATGCGAAGGTCGGATAAGTGGGACCCTACTGTACATCATTTCTGGCTGGCTTGTAGTTAAGATAACAGTGATTTAAAGTTTATGAGCTGAGCTTGAGCTTAAGATACAAGAGAGTAGTTGATCGGTGCGTGCAAAGATTATGGCGGTTTCTAGGAATCTGTGATCAGCCACATTCCTATTGTTAAAGTTTGGTCTGATCACGGTCACACTAGCATGGTATTTGGATCAGCACTAATTGCCGTTCATTATGTTTTTAATGAGAAATAATTACAAAGAAGAAGAAATTAATCATTAATGTAATTGATCAATTCTTGGTTTCTTTTTTACTTTTTACTTATCCATGTTTTAAGAAGTAAAACAACTGGAATTTAATTAGTAAATTCTTGTTCACTTACTGACTATGAGCGTTGAAAATTATCTTGTACAAGTTTGTTTTAGGTAAGCAAAATAAAACTGCAAACATTTTTTGAAAACATTTATTTTACAATAAAAACCACATATTTAGTAAGTTTAATAAATCATATTTATATCTTTTTCGTTTTAAATAATAAAATTAAACATTAGGTTTTTCCATTGAAGTAATTAATACATTGCACCAACTGGTTTAATTATAAGCTCGGCAATCTAAAAACAAGAAAATATTTATAACTATTGACCGTTTGATGCTCATTTATCCATATTTTTTTAACTTATACATATTTTTATATATATTCTAAAGGTAAGAATTATATAATTGTAAATGTAATGGCCATTGTGTTAACGAAATTAGCCTAAATTAAAGTTTATCCAACAATCAAGCATGTTTTAATTGAACTAAAAATGATATTGCAACAAAATGTTTACTTATATTGTTATTGTTGACGCCGCCACTGCATCAAGTCAAGTGAAGAGCGGAGGGAACGCGAAGAGTGGTCCGAGAAGGAGCAATAACGAGTAGTAGTATATCGGCAATCAGACGTGACGCACCTATATATTCAATGATTTTCTATATTTTATTTGTGTTGTCTCGCCAATTTGTTATCATTAGTATTTTGTTAAGTAATTAAATATAAAATTTAAAACGTAGAAGATAAATATATTACTAACAGGGCTAAGACAAAATTATCATTAAAATTTGGAATAAATATAAGTGCAATATAACACTAACAGATAGCGGTGCCGAGCATTCCTTTTTTCAGTCTGATTTATGATCAATCAAGAAAGGATTTAATATTTAAATTTATTACACCTACTGTAACGTTGCATGTTACTGCAAAGATAAAACTGTCTTTATATTACGAATTGAATCAATTGAACGAATGAAATTTGGGATCCCTATCTTAGATCAAACTTAGAACCAAAGTTACTGATTAAAGAAATACGTATATATCGTGTTTAGTATGGATTGCATATGTATATAAATAACAATCATTTATTATTTCTTCCGATCATAAAGAGATTAAAAGCATAAATAAATATTATTATTATCACTAGAACAACGCATTTATACTATACCGTTTAGTCAAATGAAGTTGGGATAAATTTGTCAATCTTTATTTGTATTGAGATACCGCAATGAGTGCTCGTTACCGTATTACGTGTATGTGTGTATATACGTGGACGTGTGCACATGTATCCCGCTGTATGGATTGTCGTCAAGATGATGCGTTATTATTTATAGTATTTAGAATGACGTATATTCCTGATACACTGGTTGCGTTGTCTGTGGCTTGCTGTGATAGACACGGTTGTGTGTTAGTGCGGTTGGTACACTGAAATAAATAGAGACCCGTGTCGTAAAACAATGACTGCAGGACTCCACACGACTCAAACTGTAGAATGAAACTTAAGCGGTGGCTCTGCATATAAATAGCGAGATTTTGGTTTAGTCTTCTGGATTTCCTGATCCGAACTGTCTGTGCCAAAGGCATCCGACAGCAAACACCCAGTCAACGACCAAAAAAGCACCAGCCACAGGTTCACTATGTTTGGTAAGCGAAGTGACATACCAAAATTGCTTGATTGCAGTTTATGGTATGTAAATTCGCTTATTGTATGTTGAATAGATTTGTGTCTCATATCGCACCTTTAACCTATATATTACATTACTAAAGTGTATAACATCACCTCTACGCATAACCGTAACTAATCTTGTTGACTTAAGCTACCGTGGTAACTACGTATAACCATAGAGATGTGATAGCTTACTGTATTTGCTTCATACCATCACAACTGGGGTGTATAGGATCATATGTACGGATAATCGTAGACCTGTGTATTTCCTTTATAGCATTACGATTGGGACGTATAAGACCACAAGTACGCATAATCGTAACTAATCTTAGGCGCTCAGGTGTTCGTAGCATCGACGCATAGCCGTAGATTTTCGATAGCTTATGGTCTCCTAGGATACCTACCTTTTCAGTTATTCATCTGGTGTACTTAGATTTACTCCCTTTATGTTATTTACTCCTAGCCCCCTTTATTGTGTTTTTAGATGCTTTCCATATTTTTACCGTTTTATTATTTTATCACCGCACTTTCATATTGCTTTACATGCACTGATGATATTATGTACTTATTATGCACCGCTTTTATATATTGTTTAGTTGATGATAATTTCTCGATTGTGTATTTAACCGCCATTATTAGTAATTTGATATTTAATATATTGACATTTATTTGTGCATTAATATTTTTTTATGTTTATGTTATCTATGAAGAACAATAGACGGTTTTGTTAAATCATTAATGCTGTTTCACTCATTAGCATTAAGTTTATTACACCTGCCCACAAGAACGATGAACACTGGTTTACTCGCAAGACTAGAAGCAGCCTATGCCCTCAGTAAGCCACTCAGGACCGGAGGAACAACAAGATCTAATTCCAGCGTGCGATGCGGTCTCACGTTAAACTGACCTGGCACCCGAGCTTATATTTGCGAGAACGGTTTAAATTATGTAATTAATTAACATACTTGTTTGCGGCATCGGTGACAGTTGTTAAGGCTCCCCGTTAGCAGCGTCGCGAGTGCGAGTCTGTCACACTACATATCACTCATTTCAAAATGTGAGTGAGTATTGAAAGCAGGAAGATAAATTCAAGAGCAGCTGATGTAGATGTCCAAATTAATCGTAGGGGACAGATCATAGGTAGGGTTACAAGATTGGAAAACTTCATAAACAATTTCAACATTTATAATTCAAGCATTAATAAAGTCAAAGCGTTATTAAATAAATTTGAGTCGACATTTCAAGAATTCAACGATGACTCATCAGATTTGGAATTACATAATCGCAAAAAACTAGACACCTTTTGAGATTGGGAATGTATAAAGCAAATAAGCAAGTTACCAAAGTTTTCTGATTTAATTAAATATTTTTAATCAAAATGTCGTTTACTTGAAACTCTCAATTCTAACAATACTAACAAACTATCAATACTAGTTTACTTGAATTAATATCAATTTTCGAGCAAAATCTACGGTTTTATTTTATACATTTGGAAACAATTGTCCAATATATAAGGATCAACGAAAGATTTACAACTGCTGAAAGTTTTTGGAGTTACAAGAACGACCACGTTTAAACGAAATAAGAAGGCTGCACTTATGCACTAACTATTTATTGCCTGGACACAATGGAATGTAAATCTACAAATTGTCGAAAGTGCGATAAAAAAAACCAGCCTTTGCTTCACTTTAGTGAACATTCGCAAATCAAACAGCGCAGAGACTTCAAATCCCAATGCTTTATCGCTTACAAATCAAGC
Organism: Adranes taylori; assembly: GCA_009867245.2. Taxonomy (NCBI): domain Eukaryota; kingdom Metazoa; phylum Arthropoda; class Insecta; order Coleoptera; family Staphylinidae; genus Adranes; species Adranes taylori. The sequence continues at coordinate 9,189 of WYDF02276426.1, read as the reverse complement.
ATTAAGTCAGTCGAAAATTGTTTTATTACCAAATGCATTAATCTTAGATAAATGCAAATGGACGACTATATCAATCACGTGCTATGTTAGATTTTGCATCAATGCAATTTTGTTACAGCAAAATGCTTAGGATCACTTATTACTCATAATTATACATCATCTGAAATAAGTTACGTTAACATGCATTCACTCCATAATTTCTTTGAAATGAATGCTGATGGTACAATTTTGCTATGTGGTGTACCAAAATATCCTGCACAAACATTATTTGTCTATTACAAGTGCCCCATTCTATATTGTTAACTGATCCCAGCTTTAACATTTCTTCTTCTACTATTGCGCATGTTTCAATATTTTTTGATATCTTATGGATCGGTCTAACCCCAACCCAAGCTAAAACTTATCCTGAGCATAGGAACCGCATATAAAGAGTTTATGAAAGAATATTGTAACGAGGCAATTTGTCCTCGTTCCAATTTAGTTTGATGTTAAGAAGTTTGAACCTTTGATACTTAAATAATGTAAATAATACTAGATGTCTAGACGCGCTAAAAGGTGTGGCTGCTTGCACAGTTAGAAAATGGTAAGGCGACTACTGAGAAACTTACCATAGATCCGTTTTATAATCGAAATGTAAAAATAATTATTGATTATACCCTATGATATAAAATTAAATCTTAAATGAATTATTTTACATAGAGACTTATGTACAAAGCAAATGCCATCGACCGATGTCGCCTACTAGTGGAGGAGAACACATAAGTGTACTGGCCAACTAGGGGGCACACAGAGAAATTGATAAAAAGCCTTGTACAGCATACAGAGAACACAATTAAAAATTGGCATCGGCCGACGGAACCCTTGACACTCAGCTCCGTCAAAATATAATTATGAATTATTTCAAATAAAAATAACTAATTCAATTAAAACCATGATCAAAATTAAAAGTCCCGATTTTCGTGACGGGACAATAATTAAATAATTAAGCCTTACAGTATTTCGTAGTCAGTATTTGATTATAAATTGGATAATTCATCTAAGCATCATTTTTGGTAACAAGTTTATTGATCGAGATTAATTGAAATAAATCTAAATGCATAAATAAGATCGCTGTGCATGCAAATAAGCATAATTATGAAATAAGGTTTGTGAGGAAACCACAACAGAAACTGTAAGTAAATTTAATTAATACTTATTGGAGAGGTAAATTGATAATTTTTAAGGGCCATTTTAAGTGAATTATATAACACAATATTTGTGCACGACTAACATTTTATTTTATAACTATTGTATTAAATCTGACTAGTCAGATTCCAAAATTTTTCTAGCTTGGATCCATTCTGAAGCATAGTGATGGAAAATATTTCTCGCCAACAGAATAGCACAGATTCAAGAACTTGTCCGCAGGGCATATCTTACAGATATCTTTGCGATGTGACATTGGTGAGAGGGGGACTCTTGGTATGGGTTGGCGTAGCCACTCTCACTTTATTGGTACTAAGATCTTCGTTTTAATACTTAATTTAGCTTATCTTCTTCAGAATAAAGTTATAAATCCCCTATAATCCCTAACCTTCCACTGGACCTTAAAATAGAACACCAGACTGTACTATTGCTAAGGTGGACGTACTTTTCAGATTTAATCATACCCCCTGTTGCTAAGAATTATTGGTAAAGCCAACCCTTAACAATAGTCGATAATTCCGTCAGAAAAATGAAATTGTCGTTAAAACTTAGAATAAGATGTATTGGTACGTTTTAAGAAATGCAACTAAATGAAATATCCGTTCATACAAATAAATATCGCCCTGTAGAATAATAAAGTAAAATATTAGTTATACTCAAATATTATGTATCAATAATTCACTCATAATGGCATTTATAAATTATCAAAATGTTTCTCAAATAATTATTAATAAAATTTTCTTACAGTTCCTGTTGTAGTTGTAGTGTTCTAATAATAAAACTTACTATTCCCGTTTTAATTTAATCTAGTTGATGACTTTATTCTTAAAATAATTATTTCATTTATTCCCGACGACCGTTACTAATACATCCGAAAATTTAATTTAATCATTATTTTATTTGGAATTAATTATAAAGTTAATCTGAATTAAGTAATGGTTTTTATGATCTGAAATCAGAGTGACATAGCTACTGCCTAGTGATTACCAAAAAATTCTTCTGTATGGAAGCTTTTAAATCTTTTTCTGATTAACTAAACTCAGCTTACGTGGATTATGCGTACTACTTTTTCCTCTTTTATAGTAAATTACATATATCTAATGTCTTGTTCAGATCACCTACGAACCATACTCTACTAATTGCCTTCGGTATGAACGAATTTACTGTCAGCCATAATGGGTTCTAAACGCACACTTTTAATAAAATAAATAAAATTATAATAAATTTATCAAAACAAGTTACCTGAACAGTAGGAGGTGTGCTTAAAACGTAAGCCACTGTATCGGCAATCTGCATAGAACTCAGACTTGGCTCACTATCTAATCTTTCTTTATACATTGGATCATCAATAAATTTATTAGTTAGTTCGGTTTTTACGAATCCAGGACTGACGCTCTACAAAACATAATTTTATTTAAGAAAACATTTATGGATTACTTTGAAGGAAGTTATAAATATAAGCCTTTTAGTAATCCATCAACATGCTCTGGTGAATATGATGTAAATGATATGAATAATTATAGAAACAGTATATTTCAATCCTCTAATGAAAGCTTAACACTTTACTTATTCTCTCCTGTTTTCTCTAATGCCGGTCCCACACGATGTGTCTGTTTGGCGAATACAAGGCAACCACACACGTTCCTCCGATTCGTGGTAGTTTACCGACAATCAACTGGAACATTACGCATAGCAAATGTTGACGGAAATTGACCTCCCATACGCTATGCGAATGAGCCCGAATTACGAATGTTGGCCAAATACACACATCATCTGGGACCGAAGTCTAGGGTCTAGTCTTGTAGCCATTCGGTTTTAGGCCATCTCATGGTGTTTGGCTTAGGCTATTATATTTTCTCAGTGTATGTCCATTGAGATCATGTACACTATAATTTTGCATTACAGTGTTCGGCTACATGGGAACATTCGCGCTATTCTTCGGACCTTAGCGTTTTGGCCCATGTGTTTTGGAATTATAGTTTTGGGTATACCCGAAAATCGAAATTTACGAGGAGGAAAAATAGACGAGGAAACAAGTTTTTGCGGTGACCGCAACAACGTTTCTGCTTAACACATGAATTGAATAAAATATATTTTATTTTAGAATATCCTAGAGTATAATATTTTTGGACACGCTATACAATTGACGTAATTAAATTTGATAAATTAGAAATTTTATTACCGAAACTTTAATCTTGGATCCAATTCTCGCTAAATCTAAACTTAGTGTTTCAGTAAAACCTGTAAGACCATGTTTACTAGCCGGATATACATTCATCATGGGCATAGGTGATCCAATTTTATGTCCCAGTACACTGTTGATATTGATGATATGGCCATTTATTTTTTCAGATATCATATGATTTGTGACATCTCTTGTTAATAACATTAATCCTAAAAAAAAACAAATTCATTAATGTTCAGTCACAAAATAGATATTTGAATTTCTCGTATTGCATCGATTTTCAACCGCAGACAGAAAAGACAGTCTACTCATAATTTCTGCTAATTCTGGTATGGTTGACGCTATGATCAGTGTGTCGTCGGCGTAACGCAGGTTATTGATCCGCTTTCCACCAATTGATGTACCACCTTGCCACTCATCTAGAACCTCTCTCATGACGTATTCGCTATAAGCGTTAAATAAGGTAGGTCAAAGAATGCAACCCTGTCTAACTCCTGCGGTCGTTCTGAAACTCCCCAAGTAATTCCCGTCGATTCTGACTTTCGCGCTGTTTTTCTGATAGAAGTTGCGCATCAGTTGAACCAGGTGTTTTGGCGTTCCCATTTCCTTCATTATGGTTCAAAGGTAGCTCCAGTTTACCTTATCAAATGCTTTTTGATAAGTAATATGAACACAAGTAATATAAAATATTAATTGATTTCTTTTCCTCTATGAGGAAAATTATGATTTCTTTGACGGTCCTTTGACGGTGATACCGGCATTTAAGTTTTAAAAATAGTTATTACCGGTAATACCGGTAATAACTATTTTTATCTCAATACCGATATTGCACTTCCTACAAAACGTGATTCGAGCAACCTACCGTCTTGACCCTAGAGAATGCACCAAAATTTGTGTATGCCGGAGATTTCACCAATTATTGTATTGTAGCTGAATAAGCCCAGAGCAAACACAGGCATAGGCAGAATCAAACACAGGTATAAGCACAAGTTTTGACTTAGGAAAAGTCTGACTTATAATAACTCAGTTTGAAACAACGTTGCTCAATGGGCGGACGCAGTATGTAAAACTAGCAATAATAAAAAGTTTTTTAAAATAAGAAATGAGAAACAACATTTTTTTTCAGTTGGACATGAATATACTAAAAAATAAAAGCTATAGTAGAAGGGATGAGAGCTTGTCACGATGCTCGAAGAACATGATTGTAATTCGGTTAAGAAAAAATATATATAATTCTTAAAAAAGAATAACTATGAAAAATAAAAATTCTTACCCATTAAATTAGTCGATATGATCGCTTTAATATCCTCATTTGATGCATCCAGAAAATCAACATTGCGTGCAACGCCAGCATTATTAATTAAAACATGAACAGGTCCAAATTTACTGATAGACTCTTTCACTATTTTCTGGATGTTGTCTTCACAAGTCATATCGGCTTGGCACGGATGTAATTTGCCTGGCTGATTGTGCAGTTTTTCGGATTGTTTCTCGAGGAGGTGTATACGTCTGGCTACACCAACTACCTAAAAACATTATAAAAGTTAAGGTCAAGTTATATCTGTTATCTGTTATAAAAAAAATTGTGGACGTGATCTGGGATCTGATCTTTCATATACTGGAAGTCATTCGTTTCATTACATTTCGCGTGAAACAAAAGTTGAACATTTTAGTTTTGACTGTCACCTTATAACTCGTCGATTAAATTCTATTACCACAATAGTTGTTTAGGGTAAATTAAATAAAACTAGCGTAACTATAAATCACTACAAATCTAGTTACTCTTCATTTTAATTCTAATTACAAAGTCTATTGCCATCTGTCGTTAAATAATTATATATATAATTATAATATTATAATTTTTTGATCTATCCTGTACGTTACTTTTATATTGACCCTGGTTATTTCTAGACACAAGGAGAGTTACTTTTCATTCTAAATCTAGTTACAAAATCTAGTGACATTTTTTGTTAAACAATATTAAATTTTTTGATTGCCATGTACATTCTTTTTATCTTAACCCTGGTAATACCTAATTACAAATTTAGTTACTTTTCATTTTAAATCTAGTTACAGAATCTAGCGTTAAATGATATTAAATTTTTTGATCGCCTTTGTACATTATTCTTATATTAACTTTGGTAATATCTAAATACAAATCTAGTTACTTTTCATTTTAAGTCTGGTAACATTTAGCGTTAAATAAAATTTAATTTTTTGATCGCCCCTCTACATTGATTTTATATTGATCCTGGTAATATCTACTTCAAAATCTAGTTACTTTTCATTTAAATCTAGTTACAATATCTAGTGACATCTAGCGTTCAATAATATTAACTTATTTGATAGTCCCTGTACATTATTTTTATATGACCCCGAAAATATCATGTTACAAATCTAGTTACTTTTCATTTTAAATCTAGTTACAAAATGTAATGACATCTAGCGTCAAATAATATTTTTAAAAAAATTATCGCCCCTGATTATATTTATACTGACCCTGGTAATATCCAGTTACATCGGCTTTGTTATTGTTATTAAAAACAGAAGGGACCTATCCCATCAAACCGTTCCACTATATGTCTTTTATATTTTTAACGAATATTACTAATTTACATTAAAATATTGACCACTATAATAAATATAGTGGTATAGGTGGTGCTTATCCGACTACACCCGCAGTCCCTTTTAATTTAAAATAAAACTAACAAAAATTTAAAATAAATTCAAGAGTTAAAATATAAAAAAAAACTATCCTTCTGCATTTATTTTCTTGTAATCCTTTTACAATGAATCTTATAGATTCTTGTAATCGTTTTCATATACCGTAAATGGGGTGAATCGGGACAATTTGGGAGGTTTTCGAAGCCGCCTTCGGCAGATTTTTTTTATTTGTCATAATTTTATATTGTGATCAGACCCTTAGTGTATCCACAGCATAATATATTATTGGGGCACTCATATCCCAAAAATATGTTTTTATTTATTTTCTTGTATCCCAATTCATCACAGGAACAGGTGAAACGGGACAGTCGTATAGTTCTCAGTATTACCCTATTCAAACGTCTACAGGGGTCAAAAGCGACTTTAATAAAATTTTAAAAAATTTCAGCCGGGGGGGGGACGTAGGATTTAAGTAATAAAATAAAATAATAACTAAATAAAAATATGTTTTATTCAATAAGCCAACTGGAAAACATTCTTTTCAACATTTTTTTAACGTCTATTAAAAAAAACCAGCCTATAGTAATTTGGGTGTTGGATGAAACGTGTATCGGCCCCTTTGTACAGTAGGCGACGATAATTTTTGAATAACATCAGAGTTTTGGAACTCCGACATATCTTCACATTGGGGAAAATAAATATTTTCTGGCACCTACTGGATTGTCTCAAAAATGTCCCCACGCGTTTTTCTTGATCAAGTTCTACAATCTTTCCAATAAAATATTTGACACCCGTGTCATACTGAAATTTTACCCTCACACAGTCCGCTTTTTCAAGAAGTTTATCCTCAAAATGGTGGGTTGAAACTGCAAAGTCCTCAGTATGTTATGGTGATTGTGATAACCGGCTTGGGGCGGCCTCTTCCAGATCTGTCTCACTTGCTGAACATTCATCCTCTCTAAGATCCGCCACAGTGACACTGTGCTCATCAGGCAGTTTTAGTCTTTTTTTTCTTCCCCTATTTTACTCGCCCCTCTCTGTCCAATATCGCATTTCTTTCAAAACAGTTGTCAAACTGTCATCAACGTTAAGGGCAGCGGTATTATCTGCTTCCACATCAGAGCTTTCGGGTGGCAAGCTCTTAGCACTTTCTGGGTGTTTAAGGAATATATCTCCGTTTTTTCAAAACCAGATAGTATCACTCATTAGGCTTTATTATATTCTAATGCTTTTTCCATTGCGAAGTATTATTTGTGAAAAGATGCATTACTGCCTTTACTTTTTGATTTGTGAGTTTCTAGAATTTTCCTCCAGTTCACTTTTTGGGACCTGAAGAAGGAGACGTCTAACGGCTGGCTGAGATGCGTGGAGTTAGGTGGGAGGAATGCAAAACTTATAGCATTCTCTTCTGACAGGTGCTCTATCTCATAGGAGAGATGAGAACTAAGATTGCCCACCAATCAGCAGCTTATTTCCAGGAAAACATCGACAGTATGGGATTACAACTTTTTGAAACCAATCCAAAAAGCATGTCCCACCTATCCACCCACTATTGGTTCTATTGTAAAAGGATCACCTTCCGTCCACAAGTCATATAAGTGTTTTGATTTATAAATTGTGTAGCAGGGGAGCAAAGGCCCCGAGGCTGTAGCAGGAAACATAACTGATACGCTAACTTTGCTAGAATTCATTATGCGCTCGAGAATTCATTCATTATGCGCATCCCCTTTTAAATATCATTTTACGCTTGCCAGGGTCATCAGAAAAAGTGGATTCATTATAATTTATCTGACGGTAAGGCGGTATATCTTTACTTGTTTCCTCCAGGTCTTTGAGATAATTTTTTATTGTAGTTGGGGAAACTTACGCCCGGCTCCTTTTAATGTTTTCCAAATCGAAAATTCCAAATTTTTCCTAAGCTTTTCGTAACGGCATTCCCCTCATTATCGCCTTAATAGCATTTGTTATTTTTTCTTTGTAAATAGGTTGATTTAGCTTAGACAGTGCGTCCCTTTTATAATGTCCAGCATTGCAAACTAAAAAAAAAATTATAAAAATATAATTTCCCTATTCATCTCGTTTATTATTAAAAAAATGTACAATTTTTACAAAAGTATAATTTTCTAAGGCTACAATGAATTTACTTTTAATTTAATAAATGATATTTACTCACCAAAATATGTTTAAAGAATTGCACTCAGTTATAAGCCGTGAAATATTATAAAATGATTGTGACACATCGAACTACTATCAGAACAACATGAAAAGTAAACAAAACTTTGCTCTCTCAAATACCCAATCATAAATGATTATTTGGTTTCAATGGCTGAGCTGCGTCTTGACAGGACCCTAACCAACGAAACTGGAATTGTGTGCAACAAAATTAAAAAAAAAATTTTGGGCGGTAAATTTAAATTACTTTTTTTTTGGTTTTTGGTCCTATTCACCTCAATACGGTATTAAAATTGTAATGCATGAGATTAGAATATTATACATTCCACATAGGAAAACGTCCTACTATATATAGCTTTTGTTACTGTATGAAAGTAGCAATAAAGTTTATTTATTATTATTACTTAAAATATTAATAAATAAATTAAAACAAAATTAAAAAAATATATTTAAGTATTCTATTATATAATGTCCCATTATTTACGAATCAGTCTGTACTGCACAACTTCTATAAAATAAATTCGCATTTATCAAGCTTTGTTTCAAAAAAAAACTTTTATAATTCTAATATTATAAATCTATATATTTCTTTTAAAATTACATCAATAATTTAGTTGCGGTTTTATGTATAAATATCGAATCGAATTTTATAGATTATTGACTTAAGTAATGCTTTTAGCACTTAAGTTTAAATTCTTTACAATCTAGCAAGAAAGTGATAATAAAGGATTCGTTAAAGAATTTATATATTGTCTCATTAGCAAAGAACTCAGTATATCAAAATGATAATGAAAACATTAAAACAAAATTTAAAATAATCTCATACGCACACATTATTGTTTCCTAATGTATCAAGATTTATATATTTAAAATATTGATATCTAAATCAGAGTTTCCCAAACGTTTTTGCGTCGAACCTCCCCGGGTTATAATTATATATTTTCTTGCCCTTCCCCCTCCTAATCTCCTAAACTTAATCTATG
>WYDF02276415.1:0-17555 GCA_009867245.2 Adranes taylori | reverse complement strand
GACTAATCCTGGCAAAGTATTTGCGAGAATTAGTGCGAATCTACCATACAGAGCTCAGAATTTATTACTTGTCGGTCCTAATGTAATAATACGGTTTTGCTTATTAATTTGACTAAGTCGGTAGTGCGTAGATTTCAATAAAGGGAAGTATAATCTGAAATTCAAAATGGGTTCATATTCTGTTTGTAAAATTTAATTTGTATAGGAAGAGAAAAAGCTAAGAAAGTGCAAAAAGCTAGATAACTGACTGTCGAAAGCTTGCGTTCGGAGGATGCGGACTGTGTAATTCTGTATTTTTGAGTGTACGCCAAAAAATGGATTGCTATAAAAAGTCTATTTTCAAATGGTTTAAACTATAATAAACATAAAAAATTTAAAAAAAAGATTAAACCGATGGAAAACTATGCTAGTGAATGAAACTGTGGACCTGATGAAAACATCATAAAATTTCACAAATTCCATTTACCCTGTATACATAAAATATTTTGTTTTCGAAATACTATCGATTTCATTACAACGAATTATAGCTGAGGTACTAACTTTGATGTACGATCAATATTTAAAAAAACGCGAAATTACGAAACCTGTTCGGCCTTATGGCTTTCATCAGTCTTAAGGTGTTTAATATTGTCATTTCCTTTTGGTTCTTCGGACGGCGACCGTTTTCGATGACCCTTGAATTGTACAATTATCGATGTCATATTATCACACCCCGTACCATCGCCCAATGTATCTGTTGCTAAGCAACGTTGAAATAACTGAAATATATAAAATTGAAAGTTTCTTTTTCGTAAAAATATACAATGATGGTACACGAAATAGTGTATAAAAATGATTACATTTTACATTAGGTTAGACCAAAATACGCTGAATGATAAAGTACAAATAAGACGGATATGTTTTCAGAATTTTCTAATTCTTACTGGCGAATTCAATAATTACAAAAATAAGTAAAAACATAATACCGCTCTATGCATAAGACAAAATTATTGAGTAGTAAATGAGAGAAACAAAATAAAATAATAGAAGATTCCGAATCGACGTCATAGAGCCACATCTCAAAATAAACAATTTTAAATCGAATGTAAAGTGATTCTGGTTTATAGCCACCAAGCGATATATAATTAATTTTAGCAGGTAAGTAATATCAGCTATCACAAAAAATGTCGTCAAAACGACTTGTTCGATGACGTATGACGGTATTTCACCTAATATTTATAAAGGATCTTCAGCATCTTCTTACAGTAGCATTGGATGTAACGTTTAGAAAGCCACGTCCTTCCCCGCTACGCTACAAGCCTGGCTGATAAAAGAATTGAAAATTTGTATTAAGAATATTAACTTTTTGAATGCAACTCACATTACATATAGGTAGATGAAATGGGTAAGTGACGATTTGTATCAGTTGATGATATATCATAAAGGTATTGTAATACCTATATATCATCAACTGATAGAAATCGTCACTTACCAATTTCATCTACATATATGTAATGTGAGTTGCATTCAAAAAGTTAATATTCATAATACAAATTTTCATCAATCTAGCGTAGCGGGGAAGGACGTGGCTTTCTAAACGTTACGTCCGATGCTACTATAAGAAGATGCTGAAGATTCTTTATAAATAATAGGTGAAATGGCGTCATACATACTGTACAAGTTGTATTGTAAGACATTTGTTGTGATAGCTGATATTACTTATCCTACTAAAACAATTTTAGCCATAAAACATAAAATATCGCCAAAAAAAAAAAAGATATCTAGACAGAATTTTAGAAAGAAAACAGCTTATAATTACACCAATCAAATAATATATAAATTATATTTGGGAATTAAAACTAAAAGGATCTCTTTCTTCGTAACTATTGCTAGGAAAATAATATCAGTTTATTAACAAAACACAATTATTTATATGCTCCAAGCATTTCTTCTCCACAATCAATGCATTTTTGCATCGAAGATGTTCGACTTGCTCGAATTTTAAAAACAGTTAAATGAAATTTAGATTGTGTGCAATATGAAATGTAAACACCTGTAGAATTATGAAACATATAAAACATCATCAAACATATTTTTGTATATCATCAAATATATTATTCTATAAACACCTTATAACCTGAGAGTTAAACATATTGGATTGTTTTACTCCGCAATTTATGCGGCGCATAGCCAATATTTTTTCTAGTAATATCACAAACTGCAAAAAATAATTGGCTATGCGCCGCATAATTTGCGGAGTAAAAACTGGACCCGAGCGCTATCTTGTTCGAGCAACAAAGTGGACCCGATAGCTATCTTGACGAAAGTTAATTCTTCCTTTTGGACATTTTTCACGACCTTGAGAACTCGAGACAAAAATTGTATATCATTCAAAATGTATACCAAAGTAGCGTACCAGTCTACATTAGCAGTACGACGATCGTCTAATGCTTCAGTGAAAACATGTTCAGTAATTAAAAATATATATGACTAACATCGTTTTGTTCAGAGTTTTATTTTTACAAACAACTTTTGTTAAGAGTTGATTCATTCGCAAATACTTGCCGATTGCTGTTATTATTGGGATCGAGCGGTATACCCATGTTTCGTCTCCAGTAATAAAGAATATGTTACAGACAGGATGTAAAATCTCGGAATTTTATGCCCACTTATTTTATAAAATGTCTTTTCAGTTTTGTCCGTTTATGAAATGAATATATTACAACTATTACCTAGCTAGACTTTTGTAGAACTGTCATTTTGTACAATCAAACAAATGGCGAATTCTTGGGTACACTAGGACACGATACGTCATATTTATATTTTATATATTAAATTGTCAAATACAAATATTACACACAGTGCCAAAGTACTGCTGATATTTAGGATTAAACATAGCTCTAATTGGCGGGGAATAATTTAGGCAATAAATAAAGTGTTAATTCTGGATATAGCAATCACAAAATAAGACTAACCTCTTCACAAATCTTAGAAAGAGATTGTTCCTTCGTAATAAGTGGTCGTACAAAATCAACAACATCCTGACTGGACATGGAATTCCAAATACCATCGCAAGCAAGCACCATAAATTCATCACAATCTGATTCGGTGGTTTTATTATCAAAATCGTTTATAGGTGGTTTTATGGTAACACATTTAACATCTGGCAGTGCTGTTATCATTTGTTCTCTATAAAAGGAATTAAAATGTATTAACAATAGCGAATAAAAACAATACAGTATACATATAAAAAGATAGACAATAAAAAGATGCAAAAATGTAAACGTAAGTCATAGAAAATATTGCATTATCTTTTATATATGCATAAAAATTCGTGGACGGGTTTGCCATCCCATCTTTCATACACTGGAAGCCAAAAGTTTTACTATATGCTATATGAAGCAGATATGGATCTATTTAGTGTAGACTAAGTTACAATTAGTCTAGTAATTTAATGTTCAAAGTCAACATTCAATGGGCTCAATAGTTGTAATTGAGTATTTTGACTCATATTAAAATATTTTGCGTACCTATCAGATAGTGTTTTGTTTTGTTTATAAGCATGATCACCAATTGCTCTCGATAGATTAAGACAACCATTAACACGTCCTTCAGGCCAGGTAACTCTGCCGCCGGCTTTTTTAATGCGATCATGTTCTATTTGGTCTTCTGGTTTATGATCAATACTCATATCGAGCGCTTTTCCTCCTCTGTAAAAAAGGCAAAATAACAAATTAATAAATTCGGTGGTTTTATTAGAAAAGAAAACGACGAAACAAAATTCCAGTGATATCAACACTGGAATCCGATATATCACCTGGATACCAAAGACGTTGAATCAAAACAAAAAAAATATCGAAATATCTATCATTAATATAAACTAAATTATTAAACTTATTTATAAATCCAGATCATGTCCTTTTCCTGCTTTCCTCATGCAGATACTTGCAACGTTCTCCTTTGTGGCATTATAACTTTGAGCAAAGGTAATAGTCGACAATTTTCTAATTATTGCTGGTTTAACAACATTGAAACTACACACATAACAATAACTTTACTGAAATATTTCTTCAATAATATTGTAGACTACCTTCAGATTCAATTCATCTGTACATGTGGTTAGTTTAGGTGTAGGTATTTTCTGCCAGCATATTGCCTCGAACTTGAAATGAGTAATAAAATATAAAGTAATTACCGCGAAATTATACATCGAGAATCGCCCGCATTTGCAACGTATAACTTATTCCCTTGAAGAAGTGCAACGACAGCAGTGCACCCACTGTCCATACCGGGGTTTTCGCGCATATTTCTCATAAATTCTGTGTCTTCATCGCCATCGTTTTCGTCATCTTCCTCCTCCTCCTCCTCTTCTTCTTCTTCGCCCTCTTCATCGCCAGCTTCGTCAGGTCCTTCATTCTCGACTTCCGCTTTATCGCCGTCTTCAGAACTGGTACCATCTAACAACAGAAAATTGATAAAATATTTTAAGATCTACTCATCTATCAATCTACTTGGCAGAGAAGAAAAAAAAAGACAAAAGGCGTTACAAAGGAAAAAAAACGTAAGAAAAACAATAAAGTCTATTTAGGTGACAAAATAACATGACACATGTAGATAATAGAACAAGATAAAGGATGAAGAAAATCAGGAAAGTAAAGTACAAATGTACAAAATTTAGATATAGAGAGAAACTTAACTTATTATTTGCATATATACATTACATTACCCTATAATGACAATTTCTACAGGTAATATATATTGTAAATCAATATCATAAATGTATTTTACATTGTAAAACACAAAACAGAATTTCAAACGTAAGTTACTGTTACATCAAAATCCTTCATTAGCAAAGTAGAATTTAAATGTTTAAAAAGTAAAGTGTTACTATAAAAATTAACATTTTAATTTTGCAGTTAAAATGACTACAATGTTTTGATATACTAAAAAACAAAGAATTACAGTAGAATTTTACAAAATTGAAATGCCTTCGGCAATAAAATGAAGTACCTTATAAAACTTGCAAGTGGTACAATGATACAGTTGTAAGTTTTTTGACTACAAGTATTGTTAGTCTGCAATTAGCATAATATTTATAATTTCGGTCCTTTCATTTCAACTAAAAATGCGGATTGGTTACGATCCTAGACCAATAAAGTAAAATACTTTTTTGGTAGTTTTGGTAAAATGTGGTTACCCATTTTATAATATAACAGGCACTTCAATTTTCTAGATGTCAACTATAGATGAAATTTTGTTTTGGTATCATACATATACATCATAGACAGACCACATTACGAAAGTATACTGAAACAAATGGACCAAAAGTTGGATGTCTCGGCGAAGTCAAGAAGCTCAAATACCTAAAACATAATGGAGACTACAGACCGCACATATTGCTCTAATTTATACTACAATAAGAGGTGAACCTGGAGGGAAGATAACCTGGCTTGAAAATCTTGAATATGGCTCTGTCTGCAAATTAAGAACAGGACTGTTTCGACTGCCTGCCAACAAATCAATGATACGTAACGTCCAGGAAAGGGATAGGCACGCGAAGAAAAAGATAGGAATGACGTCCAATTTCTTACCATCTGCTCCTTCAAATGTTTCATCGTTTTCATCTTCAGATTCTTCTTCCGAGCAATCTTCAAAGTCTAGGATTTTAGCGTATATCTGGTTTGCAGTCCTGCGAGGGTGGTTCCTTGCTTCTTTCAGAACGACGCCTTTAGTCTTCGCTAAAACCTTTCCCTTTCCTGTAAAAAATCAACAAAGTAAACATGCAAGCATTTGAATCCATACGAACGGCTCAAGACTTTTAGAACAATATTTACAAAACGGAGGTCCGAAAAATCTATTCGAAAAATTATATACAGTGTGTTAAAAAATCTACCAATTTAAATAATTTCATAGCGAAAATGAATTTAACCTTCCAAAAATTAAAATAATTATATTTCACTACAAATAGTTTAACCGAAATTAATAATAATATACCTTTCCGAGATGCACTTCCATTTTCTACTGGAGTGACTTCCAGTGGAGACTTTTCTTCCAATAAAGATCCATTTTCTTTAACAGCATGCTCTGTTACATCTTTTACTACTGATTCGTCTTTTCGAGGACTAATTACATCTACTGAAGTTTCGGGTTCTGTGGTAGATTTTTCTAAAATACCATTTTTATCTTCTGATCGATTAAGATCTAAATAACGTACATAAATTAATAATGTAATTTAATATCTGACATCCTAACTACCTTAATTAATACGGATTACACAAAATTGGCAAAATAAATATGCATATAGATTTCAAGCGATAAAATACTAGACATGAAATCGTATTTGGAAAAGTCATCCATAAAGTTTCAAATAACTGAATCGTTACCTGATTTTCTAATTCCCTTATTTCTTTCACAAAATATTCTACTCCATATATTTAAAGACGCTCTTCGCTGTATTACCCGTTTTGTGGTGGTTATATCGTTCTTACATTCATTCCGCATTTAAGACCTCTCTCACCACTATAATTTCCTCACAATCTTAGTTTCCATTCAAATTAACTAATCATCTGGCTCTACATTCGTTGACATCTTATAAAAGTCCTCTATGGATCTTTCCCCACCTAATACTTTTTTAACTATATTATTTCTACTTTCTCAATCATCTCTACATTTCTGTTTCAAGCATGTGTCCTATGTATCAATATATTTCTAACACATCCTTTTTTACTTTAAATGAGTCACCAAATCTCTTATACCACATCCAGATTAACTTTTCTCGTGCCATTTAATCCAAAATATATATGTAGTGAACAAAACTCAATAAATTATCTAGGTAAAGCAGTACAAAATGTAAAAGATAAAATTCTTTTCTCTAGTATATATATATATAATAATAGAAACCTTTATTGGCATAAGCATTTACAAAACAATAGTATATAATTTTTCTAGTAATAGTATATAATTTGATACGTCATACCTTCAGTTTCTGAAGTACTATTTTCATTCTCTGATTCTTTAGAGTCTGTGACTGCAGACCCACTGGCGGATGTACCACTGGAACACGCACCATCAAGTGCCAAAGGATCTTTTTTTGAAGAACTGGCGTTGAAATATGAAGTTAAAAGTTTCTTAGAAGCGCCTTTACAATGATCTGAGTTTGCATTCTGAGTGTACTTCTCCATAACCTATAAATTACAATATGATTTTAAAAAAGGAAGTAAAAAATACTTTTAAATATTCGTAGACGGCTCCTAATAGCAGTTATATACTGAGATGTTCAAACAAATTACATAGCTAAGGTGGCAGAGTGTTTAGTTTAGAATAATGGACGGTAGAATTTATTTAGGTAATTTTAGTTCAGCTTGGGATAGCCATGTAGATCTATTGCAAGTTTCCTACAGCTTCTTAAATAGCATAAATTAAAACTTATTTAAAGCCCAAAGTTTATTAGTTTCTACTTTCAGTACAAGACCAAAAATGCTTTAAAAAGTTCTTTTTATAATTTTTATTTATTCTTTATTTGTACCACTACAATTTGTTCTATTCTTACTACAACAGCAATTTGTGAATAGTGTTATCTATCTCTATATCTTGTACATTTTCAACGAATCATAATTGTTCTATAAAAATATGTTTATAATTGAAATATACTAAAAATCCACGCTAAAACTAAATATTACTATTTACGACTTTCTAACAGAGGTTCTAAATAAACAATCGATTACCTGTTCAATTGGCATCGTCGCTTCTTCATATAAACTATACACATTTTCTTCGTCCTCATCTTCGTCATCATTTCCATCTTCTGCATCACCGCTTTTTTTAATACCAGCTATGACCTTCAGTTCTTCCATAACCTCTTCGGTCGCAATAATACCATCAAGGCCCAGAAACGCATCGATTAGTGCTGTTTCATATTCACGATTTCTAACAAATTATTTAGTTATGTACGCATCATTTACATATAAAAATAAAATAAAATACATTAGTATTAAATTGATTTTAAAGAATTAACAGAAATGAGCCTTTAGCATTTTTAAATTTTATAAACTTTAGTATAATAGAATCTTAGATAATACTAAGTTTTGCCAGTCTTGTAAAAATGAATGTTAAAACTAGTTAACATAGTATACTAACTTATATGACTCAAGTTTCTTTAGATAATCTGGTAACTTTTGTGAACAATATTTTGCTACTTCGTCTCCCCCATGTCCATCGTACACTGCAAAAAATGAAGTATCTCTGTCGAAGTTAAGTAAGCAATTATGAGCATCCTGAAAGAAAATGAATATCAATTAAAACAAGCTAAAATTCCACTATGAAATCCAGTGTTTCTACTACGAAAACTGCCTTCATATACCAAGCAAAATTAAACTACATTATAAGAAAAGATAAGCCCGTGAATTTAATATTAAATAAATTTCTTGTAAGTGAACCTTGAAAGTAAATGTGAAAATTGGTTCACAGCATTTAGAAGTCATTTGAAAAATAAGTTTATAATTTGATAATTTGTCACTTTACGACTGATATAACATTTATCTCATCTGCAAGCATTAATTTTGAAAAGCTCAACTTCACATTACAAGTTTTTTTTATAAATTATTATAATTTAAAGATCGACATAGCAATAACACGCACGATGTTAGAGCACATTTTTGCACAACGTCCAAGCGATTATAAATAATTATTAGATTACACTAAATTCTTAATCAACGCATATTTCATATAAACCAAATCAATATTTTAATTGAAAGCTCTTGACGCACTGAACAGTGTTTTATATCATATCTTGGAGATTCTTGTAGCTCAGGAGTTATAGCCCCTCAAAATGCCTCAACAGATCTAAACGAAATCATTAATTGATATATACATAATATTACCAATAATCTGGCGTCACATTAACGTCTATTGCCGTTAATTTCCGCGCGATGTGACATTAAACACAGGTGCAGCCACAAATTAACGCGCAAATTTATTATCATCGTTAGAGGTCAAGCGATAGCTGGAGTAGCGGTCCCTTTTGACACATTAACGGGGTTTAGGGCGTCATTTATATAGTTTGTGTGGCTACACTAACATTGCGTATTGACAAACACTTTCGAATCACGCAACAGATTCGAGCTTGGCTACTGTTCGATCGTCGTCTATAATTATTAATAGTGTTCCGAACAGAACCTTGTTTATAGAGTCCGCAAGAGAAAGGCCATAAAAATCGTGCTCACAGTGACGCTTGGCGTCGGATTGTGCAAGCACTGCTATTTCAAGCAACTGTAGAAGATTTAAAAAAGAAATGTCTTATGGAATAGTAGCACCTTGAAATTATTATATTAAAAACGCGTTATATACTGCAAGTGTAGCCATTCAATTTACCGCGTAGTATAATCCATGTTTTAGCGCCTTAAGTATTACGATAATGTACGTTACATGTTAACCTTAGTGTGGCCCTACCATATGAATGTATTAGACCAAAACCTTTAAAAAATTTCTGTAACTGTCAAATAAATTGAAAATGATTTCATCGACCTTTACATATATTTAGGATAAAGACAATACATTCTCATAATCTATTAAAAGGTCGCTATAAAATAAATTTCAATCAATTTGGCAGGTAAGAAATACATTAAAAACCATAAAAAACCTTACTTATTAAAGATTAATGTTTTATAAGAAATTTTTATACATTACAGTAATGGTATAATGCATTTTTACCGTGTGAAATTGTTTTTACAGCGTTTTATGAACGATTCTTTTAGAAATGTTAAGGTACTTTAATGAGCTATAACCTCTAAATGAAAAGAGGCTGCAAGATAAGATATACAGCGCGTTGGTCAGTGCATCAAGATGTTTCAAATAAGGTATGATTTTTAATTATTTGGCGGGGTCCATAAACCGTTGTCAAAATCGAGACTATTTCATACAGAATTTCATGCTTTACAATAATATTAAAATCTCTAAGATAAATACTGTATTACATATTTCCTAGTAAAATTCACCCATCTATAATCTTATTGCACAAAATGAGTATAAAACATGACACTTGAAATAATGATCTCATCTATATTAACTTATATAATACAAATAAGCTGCCCAGATAAAACTACAAAATACCTGAAATGTTTTCATTCTGTATGAAGTATAATACACAAGACAAGTTCTAGATTAACTTAAAAATGTACCTCCTGAGTAAGCCGCCAACCTTGCATAGAACTAGCTCCACAGTTTAATTTACTGTTAGATTCATCTGATGATTCTTTCTCAGTTATCGGTTTTGAAAGATAAGAATTTATAAGACCCATACCGGATTAACACTTTAAACAATAACAAATATAAAAATATTTTTGAATGTGTGAATTCAATGATGCTTCCATACAAAAGTCAATTCTACCGTTCTTGATAGTCTTCTTCTTCTCTGTGATTTGTGCTGTTTTCTTAGCAGTTCTTAACCAAATTGTTCAACGTTGCCAAGCAAAACTAATAAAAGCGAGACGTGTTCCGCATTATGCCAAATTGAAATTTCAATATGACTTCAATCTCAATCACTCTCAAGTTACGAGTTACATATATTGGATTAAGGAACAGAAATTTACATGTGTTACACAATAGTCATATAAAATTACTAAAGATAATAATAGCTACAATAAAGCATAAACATTTACACAAATGTTTATTTTCATTAAAAATATATTCATTGCTTTTTCTATGATTTTTTATAAGAAAAGTAAAATAAGTAAAGCATAAAATAATAACACTAATTTTAACCAATTTTAGGATTATTTACATATATTGACAAATTCTCTTGAATGTACGTGCTAATAAGTAGTATTTGTTTATAAAAAAAATTGATTGTATATGACTTGATCTATTTCTTTTTCGGATAGACGTTTAATGTTTATATCTTCAGCTTTTTTCTCTATTATATCAAGTCATATTATTACAACTAAGTATCAAAGGCCTGACGATGAGTAACTAGGTTAAAAATCGTTTGCTACCAAATCTTTTTGTGAAACAATTTTTTTTATTTTAATCCAAAAACAACTCGAACGAGTTCTTATGCTTATTTAAATAAATATATAAATAAATAAAAGAGGAAGTATAACAGGCACAAACGTCTTTTCATAAATGATTTTCAAGTAACATTTGATATATAAAAATAATATATATTATGCCTTCAAAATTACGGCTTGTGCACGATTTTGTGAACTCCCGCCGAAAATTAAGTCTTTATTTGAAAGCTCTTGATGCACCACAGTGACGTATATCATATTTTGTAGCGATTTTTCTTACAGGAGTTATAGCCCCTCAAAGTATCTTGACATGCCTAAAAGAAATCATGAATAAAACGTTGTTAACTCCATATCACTCACTAAAAATGCTTCATACCATCACTATAATCTATAAACATTTGTTATAAAACATTATTAAGCTGCAATAAATAATGTTTTTCATGGTTTATTTAATAAATAACTGATAAATAAATTGCAAAACATATGATTGCGCATTCTACGTACAAATTTTCAGGTTATTTAATCCAATGTGATATTAAATCCAATTTGACTGTAACTGCCAAATAAATTGTAAAAAGGCGCAATCATATGTTTTACAATTAATTTCACAGTTAGTTATTTATTAAATAAACCATGAATAAACATTATGTATTGCAGTTTGATGTTTTTTTTGGGGATTTTACAATTTATTTGACAGTTAGTTATTTATTAAATAAACAATGAATAAACATTATTTATTGAAGTTTGAAATTTTTTGAAAATACGCAAATAGAGTAAAATCGTATAAAACGGTCTGCTCCAATAAAAGTGTAATTTTGGCTTGAGCACGATTTATGGGCCCCGACCTAGAATTAAGAGTCCTACCTTATTTGAAAGCTTTAACTCGATATTGTAATGTATAAACATTTATTAAAAAGTCTGATGTTTTTTAATAAATGTTTATACATTACAGTTATGGTATAAAGCATTTTTTTGAGTGATATCGAGTTAAAGCTTTTAATTAAGGTAGGACTCTTAATTTTAGGTGGGGGTCCATAAACCGTGCTCAAGCCAAAATTACACTTTTATTGGAGCAGACATTTTTATACGATTTTATTCTATTTGCGTATTTTTAAAATAATTGGTTAAATATATCAAAAAAAAATTTATTCCTAATTTTCTAATTGTTTGTTCATAGGAGACAGGAGGGAATTGTAGTTTTCGTTTAACTATAATATTGGAATATTTAAAAAGATATGAACCATATTGTACGCTCGTTCAGTACAGTTGATCTTTAGAACCTCAACTGAATCGATAGATAATAATGGTAAAAAGTAATTTGATCTGTAATCAAAATAATTTGATTTGCAAATTTTAGCGGGACAGCGAATATTCGCAATTTTGAAAGCTAACTTCTCAACTTTTTTGATGTTGAATAAACTGGAATAAACAAGCAACTGAATACGAACAAAAGTGGTGAGAATGGCGGAAGGAAATATATTAAGTCTACTCTGTCAAAGTGTTAACATTAATAAAAATGAGAGCACAAAGTACAATAAGCATTATTTGAAAGAAATATCTAAAACATTAACGCAACTGGTGTACGAAAATAAACTTAATAAGAAAGAAGTAAAAATTGAATATATTGTAAATCTTTTTTAATACTTGTAAAATACTTGCATTCATAAGATATTTATTTGTAGCAATTAATTCAGTATTTCTGTAGACTACACCAAGATCCTCTTGCTTTAAATGAAACGAATTTAAATACGGTATTAAATTACCTTAATATTTGCAAAAGAGGGAGCGTTGTAGATGAACATATTACTACAATAAAAAATTCTCTGGATTTTAATTCAAGTGATTTAAGGAAGTCGCTTAAAAGTGAAATAAATTTATTCGTTGCTGCATTATATAAGAAGAAGGAAAGTGATAACCATAATAAAGATATGATAGTTTCTTATGATCAAAAACAATTCAGTAATTTTGATTTTCAATTTATCAACAAAGAAATTAAAAGGCCTTTTTTATATAATATAGAAATAACAGATGATGAGAATTTATCAACAAATAGATACAGTTTATGTAATACAGTTGATAGAGAATCATTAATAAAGTTGGGTTATGGAATTATAAATCTAAATCATACAAGTGCCAAAGATGTTTTAGAAAATGTTATATATAAGATCAGTTATTGTGGAACGATTAATGCATTCGAAATTACCTTTTTTAAATACTTGTGGTTTCATAACAACTTCGGTAAGTTATCTATAACTTTGAAGTCGTTAAATATGTTTAATGACTTTTGAATATGTTGAAATTTATGCTAAGGATCTCATTATTTATTTAAAATTAGATGTCCATTAAATTTTTATTAATCATCCGGGCAAGATGAAATTATTTTGCCTACATACGATAAATTTATTTTATAAACATGAGTTTACTGGTTTTTTTGTAGATATAGACATTTGTACAATACTATTTTATACATATATTCCATCCTATTTGATAGTGTATAATGTCTTCTTAGTGTTACTGTTGTTGATTTGACAAAACAACACTGTGCCTCTAGTTGCGTTCTCAACACTGTATAAATCGGATTTTTGAGTTAGTTAAGTATATGTATATCTAAAATGTTTTAAATATAAATGAGATTGAGAATAAGCCTTAATCGCAGTAGGCCAGCAACATTTAATATTATCTTACGCATACTTATGCATCTTCTTTTCAGGTTCATTAAGATATTTAATAACTGAAAAATTTTCTTGTGTTATTGAAATACCTTTGATACGAATTGCTACCAAGTTGCTCGAAGAAAATATTGATATATCATACCTAGATCATGATGAAGAGTTTCAGAAAATAACTCAAATTACTCAGAGTAATAATGTTATTAAATACAAAGTATTAAATGTGATATATCAATTATTTATACTAAGTGGATATAATAATATGTTACTTAAATTAGTTAAGGTAGTAAAATAATGTAGATTTTTTTACTTTTTCTTTGCTCAATTTGATATAACCACGTTTTAATATGCTGATGTTTTAAGCGTAAGAAAAAGTGTAGTAAGTGACTACTTGACAATTTTTGCTCTAATGCTGTGTGTCTGTTTGTCTACCTCTCAGAATCAGAATTCACGATTCTTCCATATATTCTAATATCTTCTCTTTAATTTCATTGAAATGCTCGAATCAAGATCTAAAAAAATAGCATTTGTCATTCCATTTTTGTACTGTCATTATGTATTAATTCACAAAACATCATATATAAATTTGGCTTAATTTGTAGTAACTGGAAATATTTTATTAGAAATTAAAAAAAAACCTGAATCATCTAATTGGCTTCTAATGCAAATAAGAAACTCCGTAAAACATTGGATGTTACATGTATATTTTTTTAGGACAGTTGAAAAGTTGATGACGTCATAACTCCATGAATATCAAATTTCCTTTTGTGTACGTTAAAAACTAACGTTTAAATCCTTATGATCATTGTTTACAAAACAATGTAATGTGAATTTGTGTTTGACAAAACAACGCCCTTGTATAAAACTCACAAGCTTTTCTTTATTATAAATTACATTCTTATTTAGAATTAATATCTTATTAAATTAAAAATATAATATATTAAATCACTTTTGCCTTTATACACGCATATATAAAGAAGTAACTCTAATCAATGTGAAATCCTAAATTATCATATCCACCTTTCTGTTCCATTTTACCACCCTTATTTTTGATTCTTCGACTTATATGCATCAGAGTTTCACGTCGTAAATGTTCCTTAACGCTGCCTGTAAAATATAATTAAAAGTTTTTGTAGTTTATTCAAATTCATTTGAATTAAATGTTATAGTTTTCTTATTAACATTGAGTAGGGTTTTAATGGGCCATTGACATGATATGCAAACAATATTAACTTCATTCTAGAATTGAAAACGATATTGCATTCAAAGAAATAATAATTATCTATCTAGTAGAATTATTTGTAAACAATTAGTCTACTACGTAAAACGAGGAATTCGCATTATGGAAACATAACCAATACCAGTAGCACGAACAGTTATTAAAATTGGAAGTACGGTTTAGAACGAATTAATTTTTATTTTTAAATCGTGCAAAAAAGATCACGTAAATTAAAAAACCGTGAACGTTAGAATATACAACATAAAGCATAATTATGATGATCTTCCCAATGAAATCTCGAGATCGAAAATTTTAAAGAATTTCACATCTATCATATACGAAAGGATATTAATATGAAAGATAAAAGACAATTAAGTGTGCATGTTTTCTTGTTAATTACCTGATTTAGTGTCTTTCTTCAAATACCTATCAAGACGTTTTTTGAAAGCTTCTTCTAATGTGTGTGTAACTTGTTGAGTATTTTTAATTCTATTCAAGTGTATAGCTGTTTTCCTTCGTCCAGCAGTTGTATCTTTTTGTTCCTTTTCATCATCAATCCCCTTCAACTTCTGAAATTCCCGCGCTAGATTCAAGCAATTGCTTTTTGTTAACTCATCAATTGAATATGAAGATGGCTGAAATATTACATAAAATTTTACTGCAAAACTACGGTAACATATTTATTTAAAGTAATACAATGAAATTAATAGTTGGACAAATGAAATAACTTCCAATATTATAAAGTTTAAAATAACCAACCATGAATAAAGTTGTAATATAATCTGCAAAAATGTTTGCTTGTATACGAATGTTAAACAATTCATTTGATTGCAGGGTTCCCCAGGAACAGTAATAATCTTCGTAAAATATTAACTATTACTAAATAAATCTATCTCTGGCCTGGATAAAGTGTAAAATATGGGAAAAACCTTGCTCTTAGTTTATGTATCTCTAAAACTGTGAAGTCTCAAAGTTTCTTGTGTTATTGAACTATGAAACTATGAAGTCTCAAAGTTTTATTATAATTAGTTTCTGAAAAATGAAGATTACTTCAAAACTTGAATAATGTAATTTGTTCAAACCCACGGTTTATGATTTAATCTTCAGTGACAAACCTAAGTTGGATGTTCATATGAGCTGAACTTAATTAGAAAAATATATGTTACACAATAATTGTTCTCCTTTAACTTTGTCTAAAGAAATGTTTCATTACACTATTAGTTCTTAAGTAATCGTTAATTACAGTCCGAAATTAACTGCTTCATATATACAATAACAGTAGGGCGCAGACTACACTGTGAATACAGTCACACCGTGAATTCGCGCCATTATAAAGCAACGCGCAAGAAAATACGCGAACCCCGCGACAGTCATCTACATTCACACTCTTCGCAGGTTTTCACGGTAAGAATATAGTACGCTCTTTACTGTAGAAAGTATATAATGCCAAACGTCATAATTGACATCAAGTCCAACTCAGTGACGGATTTTGATTTTGTGGTCCCCAGGTGATACCTTACTGTCAATTATTATTTGATAATTCTCATTTTAACAGCCAATTAGCATTTAACTTTGGATTTTGAGGATAAGACACCCAACGATTCAGAGGCCCTCGTTTTGCTAAACACGCTTCCTGCGCCTGTGCGGTAATCCGTCAGAAAAACTTCAAGCGACTTTGACATTAATAGTTTTTTTAAGATTCAGTCATTGTTTAAATGCATTGTATTTCTGTTGTGTAATATATAATTTATATTTATTTGAATTTCCTCGTTAATTAAATCATTTGAATAAGTAATCATTCTTTAAATAAAATTCCTCTTGATATAATATGTGTTATAATATTGTTCTATATAAATTATTTTGTGCACGTTTCAATAAAATTGTTATTAAAATAGATTTAGTAGGTTATAACAAATATGAAATAAATAAGCATTTTTTATTATAAAATATTTGGAAATTGCAATACATCATTCATATACGTTAAACTTGTGCATTTCACCGATTTTGTTGTTTAATTAATAGATAGTTTTATAAATAAACATCTTTAATTTCAAAATCCCAACTTATATTCGTTCATATCTAAGTTAAGAATCCTAACCAAACAAAACTCTCGCAGAAGCGGATTAATTTTAGTTGATCCTTCAACATATTTGATCGCAGGTCAACATTTCGGTTCAAGTACCTGACAATTTTTCAATCATAGGGGAAGGCAATTAGATGATTTATACCTTTGTGTATAATTCATTTTGCTTTAAAAGGTCTCGATTTTTAGGTCAGTAAACTCCAAATTTGATTTGGATTTATTAATAATTAATAATTGGATTAAGGCACTGATAGAACCGGTGTATCATGATATTACGGGCAATTTTAAATGTTACTTTTAAATTTAATATTCAATTTTACCTCATTTGATGAATTCCTAATTGTTGTGTTTGCAATTATTTGACAAATTGTACCAAAGCGGTGTATTAACATAGCAGTGAATTGAATGGCTAGTAGAAGGAAGAAAAATGCCAGAAAAACGAAACCGATTGGTTCCAGTTGCAGATAAGTTTTATACATATAAAACTGAAAAACAAAACGTTATAAATATAAAGTAGCGATAGTAAAATAATTTAAAATGCTAAAATAATTAACTGTCCGAAATATAAAATTCGGCAAAAAATGTATATATTGTAGTGATAT
>WYDF02276414.1:0-31291 GCA_009867245.2 Adranes taylori | reverse complement strand
ATTATGTTTTAACAATTTAAAAACTGTAACTTTTAACAAACAACCTAACAATTATATAAATCGAATTTAATGAAATAATTAATGAAATATCAATTATATAAATCTAATTGAGTGAAATAGCGATTCTGGATTGCTTAGTTTTGGCTAATTTTCTTATTAAATTTCAAAGAATAATATATCTAAATGAAGTTAAAGAAAATTAAGTAAAATGAAACAAATCATTTTCCTTTTTGTGTCTATAGGTTTAATATTGTTTACATTTCTTTCAATTATAATAAACAATGTTTAATATTGCACACATGAATTTCTATGCAGCAGATATAACGTCGTAGCACTTGACATTGACTTTGTCAAACACTCACGTTCATCGATTTTTAATTGTTTTCATATTGTTTTTAAAATCAAATAACTTACTTAAGACAAACATAGCTTATTTGAGCGACTAAAGAAATAATATATTTAATAAAATTGAAAGGCTCAAGATGGTCTAGGTAGGCCGCGCAAGCAGATATAAAAATCCTAATAGGATGACGTATTTCCTTTGTTAGCCCACTGCTATTCATATAAATTTATTTCTGATCTTTGTAATATCGATTGTTGATACTTGTTCCTTGCGACTTGTTCCTGTTGGATTATAGGAGGTCATCTTTATTAAGGTCCAACAGGAACAAGTATATGGAATCATATTTAATTCTTTAAAAAATAGGTTTATGAAATGTTAATTTTGTTAATTAATGTTTAACTGAATATAAGGATCGTAATCTAGATAATCTATATTTACGTTTTGTGCAATATCAAAGATCACAATGGCCGTAACTCGGATTATCTAGATATTTCATATATCAATTATCTTAAAACAGTTATAAATGTTTTGTACAAAAGTTAAACGAAAGTACCTTCGAGTATGTTTGTCTCATCCTCAAGGTACCTCCTTATTTGTAGCCAAAACGATGTAATTAATAAATAAAGTTACATTAAAAACTACAAAATAAATTTAAAATTTTCTCTGTTCATGCTTAAACACAGTTAGTTATAATCAATTTCATTATTAAGATTGTTAAAAGGATATGTGTTAGTAGAGTTAATAATTTCAAAATATTTAACTATGTCTAACTGGTCATTTTTTCCAATAAATCCGTAGAGTATAAAACCCAAACTAAACGCGTGACAAGTAGCAAAGTTTGGTTTTAAAATTAAGCTAGATGTTCATTAGTTCTATTATAAAAGTTTCACCAATGTAGAAACCAAGCCATTCGCAAATAAGAGAAACATTTCTTTAGTTTATAGAAATAGAATTTTTATTCGAAACTAGAATTGAAGATTAGTCGGATTAGTGAAATAAAGTATACAAGTAGGATCTTTTTCTATCAGGATCCTTTTTATGCTATATTCCTCGATATCCACTAATGAAAATTAGCGAGTAGTATTTATTAGTTGACCTATATATAATTGTTTTTTCAAAACAGGATCGTAATTTGTTTCCATTATAACTACTATACTGCTTCTATATTTATTTCCCTTTATTTGCAACATAAAAATGCTCTTGCATGAAATTATACAGGGTTGGGTTAGAATTCGCTTATCTTATAATAAAGTACTGAAACACTATAATGATGTATGTAATAACAGGTTGAAATAATTCTTGTTTATTGATCTCTAATATTTATAACTTCTTATAAGGACTCTAAGCGCAATTTTAATTGACTGATATTGTACTATGAAGCTAATTATAATGCAAACGTTGTTAGGATGTTAGGATACCATTTTCCATTAGCAAGAGTAAAAGATAAAAACTATAGAACTAAATGTAAATTTGTTATGGTTATTATTTGTTCCTCGGTCCCTGAAGATGATTATGGTTATTGCTGATGTTGAGGTAGTTGTTCAGCGATTTAAAAATGTGAAATACGGAGATGTGTGTGATGAGGATGATTGGATGGTGTTTATTGGATCTTACTCGCTGTCGCTGTCACCGAAGTAATACCGGAAGAGACGGCGTCAGTGGTCTTTACGGATGGCTGGGTGGAGCCAATTTTTTTCCTGGAGTTGGTAGGAGTGGCACATCGCCAGATGCTGTTGGAGGAACCGGCAACCCAGGTGACGATGGTGAATCTACGGGGTTCACTTGATTCTGACATCGATTGTGGTGGCTCTATCACAAGGCGGGGCGTTTTTGGGCTACGAAGTCTGATGTGTCTGTTTGGAGCTGTTTCACTTGTATTAGTTTCTTGCGATCGACTCTTTGCTCTCCTTCCTCATCTCCTTCCTCTCATGACGTCCTTCTCGTCTACGCATCGGAGACACGGATAGTAGAAGGGTGAGTTATGAACGAAATGTGAGAAAAAGAAAAAAAAAAGATATAAAAATATTGATAAGAGTCTGCAGAAGTATAGGTTAAGTTGAATAAAATTGATGTTTATGATTTGTCCTAGATATTTGTTACATATTTGATTTGTTTGAGCTTGATTTAGAAATGATGATTAATTAACGTTGGCTTAACGCTACTTTAGACAAATCAGTCTGACGGTTGCGATAAAATGCTCGCTGGCCGCAAGATAGATATGGTCTTTACATTATTAATTATGGGTTCGGATAGAGCAAGGTTCTCACGTCACATTCAACGAGAAAAAGTCCCAAATTGCGTTATAAAAATGTTTTATTAACATTTAACAAATATAATGTTAAATTTGAATAAGACATTTTTGTGAAAGAGGATTCATTTATAAATTGTAAATCTAAATTCTACTGATACTCAAACAAAAATGTGTTATTAAAATTTAAGAAAGATACTGTTAACTTTTAAAAAATATTTTTGTATGAGAATCAGTATAATTCAGAATTAAAAAATTATAAATGGATACTTACACTAATAGAAAAATGTTTTATTTAAATTTAAAAGTATTTTCTTAAACTTTAAGAGAAGATTTTATATGACTATGGATACTCATACCTGACAAAAATGCTTTATTAAAATTTAACACAATCTTTGCTGAATTTTAATAAAATATTTTCGCACGAGTATTAGTAAAATTTAAATATACAAATTTATAAACAGATACTAATACTCATACAAAAGTGTTATATTAAAAGTTCGCACTATCTTTGTTAAATTTTAATAAAACATTTAATGTGAATATTAGTTGAACAATTGGGAGAATGAATATTAAATATATACCGCTATGGTAGCAGCTTGAAATAATGGTAGAGTGAATGTTTGAATTAATTACACAAGAAATTGATATCTGAATAATTAATTGATGATTTTAACTTTAAATTAGAGCTGGTTTAATTTACCAATATGCTCTTAGTTAATTGAATATATAATTTAATAAAAAAATAATTAGATTATTAAAATAAAAAGTAATTAGACTGATTTAGATTACTGCGTAATCTTTTGAGATTTTCTACAATAGTAGCAAGACCTTTATTGGCATTTTCAAAAATTACTTACAGTAGCAAAAGATAAATATAAAAATAATATCAACATAAAAATAAGCAAAATATAAAATAATCATAGAAGGAATATTAATACCTAACATAACAAAATATTGCAATCCTAAACTACATCTAGAGGGAAGGGAAGACCCATGTATGCTATATTACCTGTCTAACTACCCTAACCAATCCATCTTTACCCATTACCCTCCCGCCTACCCCTTATTTGATACAGTAACTCGTGGATATTAAATTATGGAAAAGAAGACGCATGGTACCTAATAATAATGCTAAGCTTAACTCGTTTATACGTACAATTAATTAACAATTTATATAGAATAAATTAAACACAAGCACGAAAAAGTTGAAAATGATAAAAGCCCACTTCTCTTTAAATTATTAAATCTAGAATCTTGAAATTAGTCATTAAAAGATGATACCTTATATGAAATTTACAGCTTGATGAAATAGGTTTTCAATATTTAGCAATATTTAGCGTTTTCAATATTTAGCAAGTTTTCAATATTTAGAATTTGAAATAATTAAAATAATAATAATAAGCAATTTTGTTAAATTTCTAATAAAAAAGAAAACAAATATATTCTTACGATATTTAAATTATAAAAATTTTATGGTTTTTAAGAGATTTTAAGTTCTTCCACGTTCATCCGTGCTTGAACATTAGTATAATTTAGAATTAAAAATTTATAAATGCATACATACAAATGTATACTCAAATTCATAACAAAATATGTTTTATTAAAAATATAACTATCCATCTAAAATTAAAGATTAAATATTAAGGGATATAAGAAATAAAAAAAAATACTGCGGAACTATTCGAGAAAATTGACCTAAAATTCTAGAAAAAATATTTCAAACAAAATAAAAGGGGCTTTATGTAGACTATAAAACAAAATTTATTCGAATGTCGTATCTTATACAGTTTTTGAGATATGTTGAAAATATTTTCAAACTTGGAACGTTGCAACGTCGCGTTCTTTACAAGGCAGAGACATCGGACTTCTTTTATTCGGCGCAGCTACAATATGTGTGCCGAATTTCAGCCTCCTAGTTTAAAAATAGAAATTTTTGTGAAAAAAAATGGCGCATCTTGGATTTATAAAAAAAAATGAAAAAAATATTTTTGCGGAACACTTATGTGTACCTTTGTTCTAAATTTCACGCAAATCAGTTAATAGGCTAGAAATAATTCTTGAACGTACAGACATACCTACACATAGACACCGAGAAATGGGACTGTCTTTTAAATATTTTAGCAAGAACAAATTGTGAAATATATTATTCTATGGAGACTCTTCTTTGAAATACGTATAAATGGTTTGCACTGATGTGAATACAAGAGACGTACTAAGGTGAAATAGAAAATATTGTCAAAACATGAATCCAATATCTTTCCTATACGTATTAGATACGTATATGGTATATGAAAGTTTAAAGAGGATCCTACTAGACTTGAACTTGTTTATTTAATTTAACTAATCCGACTAATCTTAAATCCTCAAAAGACGATTCTGAGGAAGTGGAATTAGTATTTCAATATCATACAAAATCCGGTACTCATGAGTGTTTTAAAAAT
The DNA here is from genome assembly GCA_009867245.2 of Adranes taylori. Lineage (NCBI taxonomy): Eukaryota > Metazoa > Arthropoda > Insecta > Coleoptera > Staphylinidae > Adranes > Adranes taylori. The sequence goes on along the minus strand of WYDF02276414.1, from coordinate 26,256 downwards.
GACGTTCAAATACATTTAATATTTAAACTTTGTCGGTACAGTAAGACAATAGAAATGACAAAATATTGAATGCAAAATTACACGCTTGCCGCACATTACTAGTTCTGCGTTTCTATGCTAATCTATTATTACTATAAAACCATTCAGCTACTTTAATGTTGAGCGATTGAATATTAAACAAATATATGATAAGTTGATATGATCAGAACAAAATAAATTAACCTTTGGTTTATATAATATATAATTACATATCTCGTATGCACAATTTAATGAGATTTATTTAATTACTGTGGACTTGCCTTTGTGCACATCCTCTGAGAGAACAGCGGACAGCCGAGAAAAGTGCTTAATTTTTAATGTAGCCATTAATTACTAACTCGAATTTCGGAAGAGGTTGGCTAGGTTGAACGTGTTTATAAATTAAGGGTCGGCCGAAATTAGAGCGAATGAATGCAAATTTTACGGAGATTTGTCGTTAGAGACAATTTTCAAATAATTTATGGTAGATATATGTATATAAGGGTTATTATTTGATGGAACGTTTTTAAAGCAAAAATTTAATTAAAGGACTTTTTTTTTAATTAAACGTTTATTACTGTAAATCCAGAATTGTTCGTACCGTATTGAAAAACTAACTATTTTGGTGTTGTAGTTTTCAGCCTTAATAATTACTTAGCCTAACATTTACTTCAATTTGATAATTTTCAAACTAATAAATTTTAATATGTAATATATTTTCTTTTCGTATTTCCTCTGTTTATGCAATTATAAATGTTTGAGTATTTAATCTTGGTACTTATGCAACAGTTTTTATACAAGCGTAATTATACAAGCTTCCTGCAACTATTATGTCATTTTATGAAAGGATACAATATTTGATATAAGAATGATACGAAAACAAAAACGATGATAATCGTCTTGTAAAATTTTTGGAGAATTGTAAGATAAATTGCATTAACGTCCCTAAACTGTAATTTTACCATATTGGCCATTCTAGTGATACAGAATGACCTATACTACTTTTATTTTTACTTTGTTTACTTGTAACAAAAAACGTTCGTTGTTGATACAGTACAGGGTTGGGTTAGAAATTTGCTGATCTTATTATTGTAATAAAGTACTCAAACACATAAATGACGTACACACTAACGTGCTGAAATAATCTGGTTAATTGTTCTATAATATTTATAATTACATATATATTATCACGTTCAAAATAAGATGGAGGGTTGTTCTCTGCGACGTGACATTGGTGAGAGCAGATTTTTATATAGCTCGCAGCTTATCTCCTGTTTACAGCTATAAGTACTTGAATCCCTTGTTACTTTATAAGATAGCATTTTAGTTTATCTCCTTCTAGCAAAGTTATTAATTGAGTAATTGATACGGAACGTTATAATTTAAATCCCCATGTTAGCCCCACATAATTTAGAATAAAACACTACGCCGTACCATGGCTAAGGTGGGCATACCATTTAGATTTAATCGTGCCTTTTGTGGCGGAACAGTTACTGGTAACGCCAACTCTTAATGATATTCCTGGGCCTTAATAATTCAGGCAGCAGAAATGAAACAGTTATTAAACATAAATCAAAATATGTATTGTTACATCTCAGAAATGCCTGCATGAATTTAAATAAAATATTCATCATTGAAATAAATTAAATAAATAATCAACATTTTGCAATTAATAAAATAAATTAGTACTTGTTCCTACGTTAAAATTAAAATGGCTTTACGATTTATTCGTTTACATACCAATAAAAATTAGGCACAGTCCTTACAGTTCCGCCGCTGTGCACAAACTATTTATTTATAATTGAAGATTAACGCACCTTTATCTTATTTATTTAATTATACTTATTTAGATTTATTTTCATCAATAAATTTGTTACTAAATGCTTTTAATTTAATTCATCCGTAAAATCACACTCAAGAGAATCATATGTTTTATTCTCAAAATACTGACTGCTATATTTGACGATTTTATATTACAATATTTAATTAATTTATATTCAACACTTTATTTAGATGTGACTGTATTTTGTATTTAATTATTTTTTTAATCTTATGTAATTCCAGATTATTATTTTCACTCAACATTTGCCAAGGGCCTTCGGCGGCCGTTGCGTTAATTTACTATTTCCTTGCCGCAGCAGGTGAACATATTTTAATTAATGCCTCCCACTTAAGTGTCTATACTTCTATCAGGCTAATTACCTTTAATTACCTAATTGAGGTAAGTTAATCAAATGTGCTTATTGCTCCAATATTGATACAATCCAGGCAGCGTTCATTCATTTATTATAAAATGACAACCAATTAAATTGATTTGGTCACCTATATATTCTCACATATTCAATGTGCCGATTCATGTATTATTGAAAAGAGAGTTGTACCTATTCCCATTCTAATTGTTCATAAAATAATTGTTCTATTCCCATTCTAATTTGTATTCCTGTAATTATTTTATTTAACACTTAATTTAACTAGCATGGGGTATAATCAATAACTAACATTTATTTCTGTACTTTGGTCATAAAATATTTCTATAGTAAGTTTCCGATGATTGTCTCTTTTAAATTTAACCCTAACTCATTAATAGCTCTAAATATTTTATCGCGTCTAATTCTTTTAAAGCATTTACCTTCTTTGTAAGGATTCACAGCTCAATCTTTTTCATATCAAACTAATTAGAAACATGAACAAATTCCCACGTTACAATATGACTCAATTCGCAATTTTTCTGACAATGTGTTTATAATTCAAAAATAGTGAAGAAGGTATCATATCATTTTCCATTAGCACAATAGCTAGTAAAAGTATCGAACTAATGATATTTTGATTTTTGCTATTAATCCTGATTGGGTTTCGGTTTCTCTTCTGCTTCTACAGAACGTTGTTGAATTAAATGGTTGAATAATGAATCTTTAACGAATATATTGTAGGTTGATTCAGCCAGTTAACATGAATGGTTTGAAAAGATATGAAAATGGTGTGAGATAAAGTGTTAACGATATGATTTAATTTTGTGACGAAGAAAATGAATTTGTCGGATTTATTCGCTGTCGTCGAAGTAATGGCGGAACATGCGTCGGTGATGCTCTTCACGTGCTTCTGGAGTTGTAGTACTGTCATTTACGATGGTGTTAGTCTGACGTTTGGCGTCCCTCTTCCTCTGAAGTTGTCCTATTCATTTTCGCATTGACGAATTAGTTTGTCAAGGAAAGGTTACCATATGATAGAATGAATTTTGATATGAGAGAAGAACTGAAGATTAGATGATGTTCGAAAGCTAACGAAAGATTCAGAAGAAAATAATGAGTGGAATATCTATGTATACTTGACCTGATGTTCGTGGAATAATTATTGATTCGAGTTGATTTTTAATTTAAATTTAAATAAATAACATAAGCGATTTCTCACTGGCGTTTACTTCGATGGAAATCAGATTCAAGAGTGTGATTTAGGACGCTCTTCAAGAAAATTGATTTGATCATTTAATCCTAAATTACTCTAGCTCAAGCGTACGAATTTGCTCACTTGATGTCAACTCGTACAAGACGCAGAATGCGCCTGAAGAACATGAGTGGTTCCTTTTTCATAGAATGTGCTGAGCGAAAGTCCATCTGGCATGTTGCCAGAGGAGGTAGCATTCGGTGTAGCCGGCGAGTAGTTAGGCGTAGCTTGAAGGATACTTCTGCTAGAAAATTTTAGAAAGGTTTGTACTACGACCCATAGAAAAAAATATTTGTTCCGTTGAGATTTCTAAGGAGCAAAATTGCGCTGTTTTATTGACGAAATCATGTGGTGGTGGTGCGACCACAATCTTAGGGAAGATTCTGGTAAAATTCGTATAACTAATAAGCAATTAGAGAAGGCTAGTAATCAGTCGACAACACAAAACGGTGATAAGCTTGTAGAAAATATGGTAAGTGGAATAGACATTAAAAACTTTTCAGTTAAACATAATAATAATAAATCGGTTTCGCTAAAGTAATATCCAGATGCGGAAGTATTCTCTATTATATAATAGACACACACATATTTAAGATAAAGGATTCCAACATGTCTGAATCTCGTATAGGGCGGTGCGCTTTGTCGTTTTCCGCGCGCATAATGTCGGCACGTTTGAATATGTTCTCTATGCATGCGGCATTTATTTGACCTATAAAGCTATTTATATTATAATATTCAGTATTATTTCTTTCCCACAGCCCGCCGAATTTGATTATTTTCTCGCTGTTCATTTCTTTTAAGAGGATTAAAGTTTTCTTTTATCAATTTATATTTGTATTATTTGTTAATTAATCATTATTAAATTGATTTGTTGATTTATTAAATTATATTTGAAGAAATGAATTAAATTTTAGTAGTCAATTTATATTAAATTAAAGTATTAATTACTGTATTACTTAATTGATTAAATTAATTTACATGGGGTATGACAAAATATGTACCTCAATTGCAAGTTGTTTAGGGCAACAATGGATTAACATTACAATTAAACAAAATACTAAACAAATATTTTATTTCATTACTTGTATTCTTTGAGACGTAAAGCTGCTAATACATACTGCATCAAGTTAAATAGATAAGATATGACGTATACGTAACAGAAGTTCTGGGCTGTCACATGAAATTGACCCTTAAGCTATTTTATTCTTTTATGAATTAGGAAGTAGATAAAAGTGGTGAGTGTAGAGTAATGAAAAATGGGAAATATGAGAGCACACGCGATGAGGTGTGATACAATGAGTGTCATCTCAGTAAGACTCCATATGTCAAGTGTGAAAACGATAAGTGTTCTGAAAGAATCAGTGCTTTTAAAACATTTTTTATCAAGTTCACTGACTATACTCATAAGAATGGCATCATGGTACTGAAATAACTTATTGAAATATTTCTTTTCTGGATAAATCACATAACAACACTTTTATAAATAATTATATCAGATACGTATTGTTATTACTTGTAGCATGTTGCCTTTAGGCGACACCACATATAGCTATTTGATGACAACTGAAATTAAAAATTGAAAGACCGTTATTAAGTTTCAAATTTATTATGCCAAATTAACAAAATTAATTTGCACTAATTTAACTTCACTTTAAATTAGTGAAGTTAGGACAATCCTACATTACTATTAAATTATATTATTAACAGTTAAATTAAAGTTTGTAAACATTAAATTATATAATTATGCCTCTATTGCAGAATGTTACAATATCGCTGAAACTTTTTGAATAGTTGTATTGAGCTATTATAAGTTACCAAACATACACAATTTTTTTTCATTGTTGCTCATTATTTTTTCAAAAAAGTGTAATGTGCCCACTTGGGATCGTTGTGCACCTAGACAAAGAAAAATTTCAACAAAACTAATAAATAAGTTAATTATTTCTGAACGTTCAAACAGTTTTATTGAGTGTTTCGTCAATAAGGTGAAAGAATATACAGTGGTACCACTACTTGCTCCTAATGTGTATTGGTTACAGACTTATTAGGGAATCTTCCAGGACCACTCCACCCATGTGCTTATTACACACCTTTGTAATATCTGGACAGGGTATATCCTTTTATGCGTTTTCTGATTTGAAAAATCTTTTGGCAGAGTATATTGGGTTAATACCAGCAAACGTAGAGAGAGAACTTTATTGGCGCCGTTACCTTGGTGTTCTCTGATTCTCTACAGTGGTGTTCTTATCAACTCAAGTCCCCTTCCGTCATTTCTTATTTTCTTATTTATTGGCATTGCGCAAGTTTGTAGTCGATATGATCTGATAGCTGCGAGTGAGTAGATATACCGTTTCTCGAGATGTGCCAGCAAAGGCAGTCTGCTAAAATAATTGCCATAAAATAATTTATGATGTACGCCATCAGGAATTAGTTGGCTCAATATTACTGGCAGTGCCTATCTTTATATTTTTCGCACACCAACCGACTTTTTCCTTTGTAGTTGGAATTGGTATTTTTGCAGAGTTGGCGATCGGGTGTATGGATAAGCCAGTGTCCAATATTATTCTTCTGAGTGGTGAACAGAGGGACGGGTTCCTTTCGGTTGAGACGAGTTCCCTTCAGTTCAGTAGTTTCTTGTGCCCGACCACAAAATAATTCCATGTTGTACGTAAAACCACTGACTTGACATAACCCGCAATTTGTATTGGCGATTTTTTTGGCATTGCAGGATTTTACTGAAATTCTGCCTTTAAATGGATTATTTATTCCTCTGGACACACATTTCTTCCATGGGAATTGACTTAAATTTTGTATTTAGATTACCTACAGCTAGACTAATTTTATTGACTTTATTTTTCATTTTTAGGTTGTTATTGAAATGGAGAGAACTTTTAATTTTTGAAATCGACTTGTTGGTATAACTTCAGTTATTTGTGGAGTATACGTTTGTGAAGCCTAGTTTCGTTGTGTAGAGGGTTGTTTTATTACGGACATCCAGCTCATCATTCGCAAAAAACGGCGAATTTCGGCGAACTAGTTTCTATGTGGCTTTCAGGTATTGTATGGACACTGTCTAATATTGTCATATCTACTATGTTTTGTATAAAATCATCATCCAAGAAATAGTTAAAAATGGCTATTGGGGTTATCAGATCAATGTTAGGATATATTGTTAGGTATGCTTGTGCAGGTTATTTTACCTTTCTTGCAGCAAGAGGTGTCTCGTCTTCGTCCTATTGTTCTGGAAACATTTCCCGAAGAGTTCTTTCATCCTACCTATCCCATTCCTGGACGTTTTCCTCAAAACCTATCAAAGTAGGGTGTACTTGATCAGGATCCGATTCCAAAATTGAATCTTCACTATTTGAAGGAATAACCGGGCAAACATTAGTACGTGTTTTGATTCCATAGAACGTTCTAGTGCTGATACCAGCTTCTGCATCACTTTTTCCTAATTCTGCAAATATAAAAGAAATAATCACTCTGTACACGCCTTTCCCAATCGGAAACACGATATTTTAGTGGCAGTAATACCACAGGTACGACTTACAAAGGCTTCAAATTCTAACTATTCACCAAGTGTCATTTACAATAATTGCAAAACTGAAGTCATTATTGCATTACTATTAAATTGCATTAATCGCAGTTAAATTGCAGTTTTCAAACATTAAAATTTTACAAATAAAAGTGAGATACAAAATTAACAATTAACAATATTAATTGCGAATAAAAATTGTACAAAATAATTTACATTAATCACGTTAAATTATGACCTTATTACATTACTATTAAATTACATTAATAGCAGTTAAACTAAAGTTTGTAAACACTAAAATTTTACAATCAAAACTGAGATACATTTAGCGGGATACCATCAAAATCTTTATAATCGTAACATGTTTGGTTTATGATGTACTTAGTTAAAATCTCTTTAAACATTCTATATGGTTGTTCTTTCAGCTGCAAAGGTAGATAATTCAAAAATATTATTCCAATGTGAATTGATCGATTTTGTGACCTGGACAGCTACCATTGTTGAAGGGTAAAGTCATTTCTGTTTCGACTATCATAATCGTGCACTTCTTCCATGCACCTCAAACAATCTACATTTTTTCTTGCCCTGAGTATGGTCTGTAGAATAAAAAGGCCGGGAACAGTAATTATGTTTAATCTGGAAAATAAGGATTTGCAATCTGCCCGGTATGCAGCACAAGCAATGACGTGCACTGCACATCTGCGAGAGTCGTACCGCTTCTGTCGGACAGCAATCTTGTCACCGATTCACACATGATCAAACTTATTCCTATAGGGCGAGCTATAAAATCGCATTCCAGAATCTGATTTTGTTCTAATAAGCATTACAAACAAATTTTTTATTTAAAACTTGTTATTGCTTTTCTGTGTTTATAATAAATTACGTACATTATTCTAATAAATAAGAACAATCGAATTTCTAACCTAACCCTGTATAATCTCATCCATGATCATATTTTATGTTACAACTAAACAGAATAAAATATAAAAAGCAGTATAGTAGTTAAAAAATATAGAAATTACGATCCTGCTTTGATGAGAGCAATTATGTAACGCAGGTTTTGCTGGAACACGATCGATTTGTACAAGTTTCGAAATAGTAGCATTATAGAAAAATCGCATGTAAAAGTTTTTAAAAATTATCAACTATTCATTGTTAATCATGATAACACTCACTAAATCAATTCTTATTATTGAACCAAATATTTATGACGTTCAGAAAAGATATACTTAGCAAATTATTTTATATGGACTAGGCATAAATTGATTTATTATTGTTTGACTACTTGCGACACATGGATTTAAGTTACTGCGTGTTTATATGTTGCTTCGCTTTGTTAATGTAGCCTGCTGATATGAAACCATTATCTTTTGTGTTTTCACGCGAGACAACTTGTCTCCTGTAAAATATATCTATATACAGACTATAGACTATAGATTAGTGTTGTCATATTATATATATAAATCATCTTATTTATATAAAATAAACGATTATTTCTTATACCAAAAAAATATTTCTTGCATTAAACATGTTCTGAGCTACATTGCACAGTATCCAGAGTGAATGATCTAAATTCCCAATTAAGAACATCTTATTTTTCAATATTAGTTGAAACATACGTCAGATAAATGGATAATAAAAATAAGTTGAGATTAAATAAATGAAACAATACGTAAACCGATGAAAACTTATACTCTGTAAATTAATAATATTATTGGATAGGAAAATGCTCATAACTGTAAATTATTCTTTTTCCAAATCCGTATTTACATATGGAATCATTGCCTGGGGCAAGGTATTTAAAACTAATAGTCATAAAGTAATGATAACTCAAAAAATAATATTACTCCATTTGCCATTCTCAGTAAAAAATTTTTTATGAATCTAAAATATATTAATTATCACAATTATATGCAACAGAACTTTCTAAATCTATCTTTAAAACAAATAATACTTTAACAGTTAGAATTAATAATGTTTTAATTTTATCAGATAATTTACATCAATAGGTATACGAAAACTGGTATTTGTTCACGTATAACCATAACAATTATTGCTATAAGATTATTCTAAATAATAAAAGAAATTAATTTCATACAAACAATTTATCACCAATCCTCCTCACCAATATAAAATATTAAAGCATCTTTCGATACAAGAAATTAAAAAAAATATATTGCGCAACTTTTCTAAAAATGAATTAAAAAATTTGCAAAATAATAACACTCTATATATATGTTAAATTCTGATTTTAGAAAAAGGGCATTCATGTAGCCTATACAATAATGTTTATTCTAATCTCTTTTCTTCTACCGTTCCTGAGATATTTCAAAAAGTATATTACATTTCAAACGTGGCAACATCGCTTCCTATACAATTTGGCAACATAGTACTTTATTTATTCGACGCATAATACAAGGTACTATATATGTGGATTTATAGTCTACATCCATCTATCAAATTTCATCCAGATCGGTCCCATAGGGAATGAGAAATTCTTGAACTTACATCCGTACGTACTTCGGTACATAGGAACGTACGCCCCTCCACCGAAAAATAGAGCTTTCTTTTAATTTTTTTTGTGTTCAAAAAAACTTTTTACATGAAAACTTGCTCTCTAAGTCCCGCTCATCGAATTAATGGACGCGTACTAATGTAATGCATTAATTTCAATAAAAGAGACGTATTACGATGAAATAGAAGAAATTCTCTGAATCCTAATCTTTCATATACCTGAATGTATTACATACGTATATGGTATATGAAGGATAAAAAGGATTGTTGGCAGTTCTGGTAAGAATTACTTGTCACTAGTAATGTGAATTCTGGTTTAGCGCTCGGAACGCAATGGACCCATTCGTTGCCTAAAGATACCCCGAAAAAGTACAGTTCTCGTTGCTTATAGTGACAAAAAACCTTAAAATAAAGTACTTTATCATTTTTTAGTAATTAACACTCAGGTTTCCAACGATGTTAAATGCTTTTTTAATTTAATTACTATTCAAAACCCAACCAAAATATTCAAGAATCCAGAACATTAATGGTTATATATATATATATGTATATGTATATATATTAATAATCTAGTTTTGGGAATACTGTCCCAAATTATATATTATATCAATAATAATTTTATTTTGTATTTTTAATTTAATTAAAAATAATGTTTTATATTTTAGATATATGTATTGTTTATTTTATTTACAATAAAATCTATACGTCATTAATAAGTATTGTTTATATTTATATCATCCAAACCTTCAATATTCATATTAAAATTCAAATCATTTTCAAATTGATGAAAGAAATAAAAAAGATTTACAGTCATCAACGAAGTAACTCTACAACGCAGAACAATAGTTTCTATTCTCGCAATCGCTCCTTCATTTATGTATCTCGTTCTGTTAGAAAACGGTATGAAATCATCAATTCTTTGCATTCAACGCTGTAAGCAAAATAAAAATTACAGGAACTAGCCCAACGCATAATGGACAATTAACCTCAATGTATCATGCGACTGATTACACATTTTTGGATGTTATTTTTTCGGCAGGCCAATGCGTTATGTAGGTCAATTTGTGTGCCCTTTTTAGTATTTATTAAATGTTCTCTTGTTGCTTCCATGAGTATAGAATACTATGCTAGTGCATTCGAAGTAGAAACTTTTTCTATTATTAACTTAGCTTTCAATAAGCTATCGAAAAAGATATTACGGAAAAGACTAATTTAAATTAAAAAGTTAATTCAATGAGAGCTCATGTACTTATAAAAAGTATATGCGACAACATCTTATATTCAAAGTACATTAGTAGCTATATTGAAATCACTTGCTGTGACTTGATATGTGATGTGAACCAAAATAAATTATTATTATTGCCAAGCTGAAATAAATACTAACACAATACAAAGGCCTCCGTTTCACCATTATTCTGGATCATCAGCTATGTCTGGCAAGAGTTCAACTATTACGCTGTTAACGAATAATCAAATATGTAATGATTGCCTGTTCAGTATATATTAAATTTTCTATCCTGAACTTATAAATGAATGAATTACATGCAATGTACCGTTAGTAGCATGTTAATAAGATTAAATCTTAACAATTTATATAAATAAGTTGGAGTTTTGTTTGGTAAAATTGACAACACAGTCAATTTGTACAATTATAAGTTTTACCAGTTATGTACTTAATATAAATGAAAATTCATTAAATGATAGCTCAAACAAATGTATAAAAAATAATTCAATGATTCGATGTATTATATGTTAAAATCGAAACAAGTTCATTTCAAATGACATAGCTTTCCAAACATATCCTACCTGTACTACAAAAAGAAAACTAGAATTTCTCACCTTTAATTTATAATATTTTCAGATATAACTAGAAGTTTTGAATTTAAAAACGTGGTATGTCGCATTTTATTAAAGAAACTAAAACTGACTCAATTCTCCAGTTGATATTGTAATGTATCATATTTGTGTATAAATGTAACCCATAACCCATGAACTGAAATATTAAATGTTAAGAAAAATTAAATATGGAAGATTTCTGCCTCGAAGAGCGGAAACAGTTTATTACACTGTCTGTGAATATCATATACCTACATTTCAAATTTCATTTCAATGAGTTTAAATTTTCACACATGCATAAATACAATACTACTTATTTGGACACGTTCCTAAACGCACTTACAAATCAAAATCTCGAATTCAACAATTTTTAAAAATCGTATATCTTTGGGATGCGTATACTATAATGGTAAGTACGTAGTTACATGAAAGATAAAAAATATATATGTATTAAACCATGTTTCTCTATATGAGCGTAATTTATAAAATATCATTGAAATAAAGTTTTTAATAGTAGTAAATAACAGATTAGTCTAAATAAATCTGGTGTCAGCTGGTTTATCTAAATGACGAATCAGTTTCATCACATAATCGAAGGATATTTATCCGAAAAATATTTATTTATATTTCACTAAAATGTGATTACATTGCTTAATAAATTACAAATTTATTATAAATATTGTCACGTTATTTTTTCGTGACAATATAGTAGGGTGAGTTCTTACTTGATGAAAAACATCCACTTTCTGGATAAACTCACCCAACTATCAATAGGGATCGAATATATAATTTACTAATTTAATTTAAATATAATTTAATTAATTTAATCGAATATATAACTCGAATTAAATCGGGCCAGCATAACACATAAAACTCCGTATTTCTTATTCAATATATTCATAACAAGAATAATTAGTCAGCGATAAATTTTAATATTTTCATTGCATTTTATTATACTAAATATAATATTTAATGTAATTTTTTATTTATTTTCAATAAATTTTTTAATTCAAATTCAATAACCCTAACCGAGAGCAATTCGTAAACAGATACCGCTTGATGGTCTTTAAAAACGAAACTTTACACCTAATTTGATTGTTAGACAAGAATGCCTATGTAACTAGACATTTCCTAGCATTTAGCAATGATTATTCAAATTTTACAATAAAATATAAATTTTTTGTATACGTAGTATATGATCTCGTTACATTTTTCTAGATAAAGTAAATTACTAAGAAAGGACGATGACGGTATGAGAAATATAAATTACCCATTTATTTGTACACGGTAGTTAGGTATACATATTTGAGAAATTTTTAATTTAATTTTTTTTAAATTTTTATGAGAAATATAAATTACCCATTTAAAATTGTATTTGTACGTGGTAGATAGGTATAAAATATTTGAGAAATTAAATTTTTTTTTATCAAATCACAACACTCATCCTAACATAAATTTAAACAATTTTGCCCCAAATCATTCTAAAATATTTTTTTAAAATTTGAAAAACAATTTTGGCCAAATACCATAAAAATTCTATAAATCTAATTTATGCAAACATTGTTTTCTAAAGTTTTTAAAATATTTAATAAACTTTTATCTTTTAAATATTTTTTCTAAATATATAAATTTAACAATTTTACCTAAAATTGTAACAAAATATTTAGAAATTTTAGATTAAACTTTTTTTTATCTCAATTTTAAAAAAAATTTAAATATAGAAAATTAACAATTTTGCCCAAAATCATTATAAAATATTTCAAAATTAAATTTCATTTAAATACCACAATCAAATCTATATATCTGATTTATACAAAAAAAAACTGTCCAATTACTACTTTGCCAAAATCATAATAAATTATTTTATAAATTTTCCAATTCGAAAAAACAGATTGTCCAAATACCACAAAAAACTATATCCCTGATTTATATAAAGTTTCTACCTTTAAAATTTAAAAAGCAATTTCACAAAATAGAAGTTGCCATCATACACATTTATCGATAATTCTTGTATAATTAAGCTTGCTTAAACGGCTGAAAACTTTTTTTTGGCTAGGAAAGTTATGCGTATGTCCTACAATATTCTTTTGAACTAATGTACAAACAATAACAAATTAAAATGTAGTCTTTTAATAAATTTCTAAAATTTCATTGAAGAAGAACATATCACATTAAAATATTTTGTTCGTTTTATGTTGGAGGAGAGCATTGCTCTACGACATGACTTTGGTGATAGGGGAATCTTTGTTTGGGTTAGCGTAACGTTCCGACTCTTACCCTGTAGGCACTCGTTTATTACTTTACTTCGTTTTAATTCTTACTTCGACTTATCTGTTACTAAATAAAGTACTATTTTAATTATTGTGCCAAAAGATGAGAATTATACATAGGGTACGTCCACTATTGCTCAGGTGGACGTACCCTTCCGATTTAATCATATCTTCTGTAGCTAAATAAAATAAATGGTAACGCCAGTCGTCAGTAATAGTCGATAGACTCTAGAGTTCGAGCAGAAAAATGGAATAGTCATTAATAAAATGTATTGGTACGTTTAAAAAATGCAAACATGTAACTGAATAAAATATTCATTCATTCACAAACAAAATAATCAACGCCGTACAATTAATTAAATAAATCAATACGTATTCATACGTTTGAATAGTCAAACCGAAATTACGTTTAAGGTTTGTTAATTTATGTCTCAATAAATATTAAACAATGTACTTACAGTTCTGTCGCTCAGCACAAACTTATTTTATAATTATGCTTATTGCACGCACAGTAACCCTATTTACTCATTTAAATTTATTTTAATTTACCTAGATCAATGAACTTGTTACCAAATAAATTTACTATATCCGTAAAAATCATGCTTAAATGAATTTATTTATTTTATCATCAATATAACTGACTACTAAATGCAGAAAAGCCTTATGCCTAATTATTTAACTGGGAGAGTTACTTAGACAATCTGATTAGTGACAATCTAATTAGTGATTATTTTTATTTCAATTAATTAATAATTATATTTTCGCGGAACTAACTGAGAGATTTCTTCGGCCGATACCAACATATTAGTAGTCAATAATCATTCAAACGCATTCGATGGCGCTTTTATTCATTCTAGTGTCCCCTCTGATTATCCTCTCAGGTCACCTGTCTGGCGATTTCACTAATTATTGCGTCACGGCATGATTTCCTGTTTTATTTATACCTCTAAACATTTTATTGCATCTATTTATCTGGAAGTATTTACATTATTTGTGAATATCAAATGCTTAATCTTTCTAACATTCACCTAAGTAGGAACGAGAATAGATTGCCTTGTTACAATATGCTTGACAAAGCAAAGTCTGATGTACTATGTAAATCAAATACGTAATACGTTATTATTTAGTGTATATTTTTCGAATTATATATATATATATATATATATATATATATAATATATTATTAAAACTTAATGTAAATTTAATCAAAATGTAGATATATATATTTTTTTCTTTGGTTTCAGGTGGTTTTCTGGGTGATATAGCCGTACCAATAAATTATCCAAAGGAAGAAGTAGAGCGATATAAACAAGAAGTGCTGGAAGGCTTACAAATTGAAGAAGAAGGGTTAACGGATTTAATTCGTAAGAAATCCAAGCAACAGTCCCAACCGCTAACGACTCCCAGAAGTTATAACGACCCAGTCGACATAATTTCTCAAGATACAATTATTATGCCCGTCAATCATAAGAACGGACAAGTATTAAAACTTCAAAATGATGGCAATCAACACATATTTGTAGAAACGATGACCAGAAAGTTAAAATCAATTACAAATTCCAATATATCTGATTCATTAATAAAAGATCCATATACTACACCAAAAATAATAGAAAAGATACCAACAACTCCAAAAATCAAAGTTCGTCATCAACGACATATAAAGAAGTTGAATAAACGTCGCCAAAAACGGTTAACAATAACAGTTTTTCCCTCCGAACTCCCAGTTCATGAATTCGAACCAAATTTTGATTTCAAAATAAAAAAGAAAAGTCACAATTTTTGTGGCTCAAATTGTGCATCTCATAGACGTGTTACAAGGGCTGCCACTGCAAGAAAGGAAAGAATATGGGACTTTGGCGTTATTCCGTATGAAATTGATGGAAATTTTAGTGGTGCCCATAAAGCATTATTCAAACAAGCAATGAGGCATTGGGAAAATTTTACATGCGTTAAGTTTGTTGAAAGATCAACTGAGGAACATCCCAATTATATTTTATTTACTGAAAGGCCGTGTGGGTTTGTATAAACACATTAAGAATGTTAATAGCCAATTTATCAAAGTTTAATGTAAAAACTTGTGGGCGTTGGAGATAATTTTTTATTTTGCTTTTCAATCAAAAATATTGGAAAGCGAGTGAAATATCATTTCATTTTCATTTCTTTCGATAGATCATTTTCAGCTTTTTAATGAAATTCAGGACAAATTGAATAAATACTTGGCAAATGGAGCTTTTGGGCACCTATTAGTTAGCATATAATTATATATAGTTAGTGGTAAAAACAAAATCAAAATTTAGGAGAAGAAGTTGAGTTAAGTTCAATACGCCTCTGATCGTAGTCGTAGTTGTAACTAAAAGGACAGTTCCTTTATTCTCAGTTTTTAATATTTGTCTATTTAAATAGGATTGAAAATCATTATGTATAAAAAAACACGCCAAGTGTATAATTTTAGTAATCAAAATATTAAAACTATAACTGACTTTATTTTTAGGTGTTGTTCTTTTGTGGGAAAAAGAGGCAACGGTGCGCAGGCCATTAGCATTGGTAAAAACTGTGATAAGTTTGGTATTATTGTACACGAATTGGGACACGTCGTTGGATTTTGGCATGAACATACGAGACCCGATAGAGATAAACACGTTAATATTATTAGGGATAATATTATGAATGGTAAGCAAAAAAATTAAATTTTAATTTTAGGACTTAAGATTAATTTCTCTAATGCAAACATCTAATTTCCAAATTAAAATACTAAATCAATAATACAAAGCCACAAAGCCACTAGTATTATAGGAATTATTTATTTAACGAGTAAACTGGGTAATGTCTGGAGAACACACATAGGTTCATCAAATCAGTAGACTCCAAGACATTATTTGCTTGTATATTTTAATTTTTATTTAACAGATCAATATTTACTTTTGTTGAACGTTCATGATAAGCATTTTTTGAAATTTATGTAATCGCATAATTCAACTCTTAAAATTGTTGTTTATTGATTCATTAAGCTAACATGGGATATCTGGATGATGATTTAACTGAAGACTCCTGAAAAAGCTCCTACGACGCTCACTACATGTTTCCTAATGATGTTGTGTGTTTTTCCTAGCATTGTATTAAATGACTGGTTTTAATATTTTCAGCAAAGCTATTTTAAGGTGGTTGATTTCATTTAGCACTTAAATGAATTAAGTCAACTATATATCCATAAAACTATTTTACTTTGCTGTAAAGTCATTTCTTCGTATCTTCAATTCCAAACACAACGAGACATAACTCAAGCTATTAAGATTATATAGATGGTATTACTTTCAAGAACTATAATTATTTGTTAAGTCTGTTATTTATTTCGAAAACTGCATATTGATTTTTAGAAAGTTAAACTTGGTTTAAAAAATGGAAGGTAAGGGTAGATGAACATTTCAATTTAGATGCTCATTCAAATTTCATAAAATCTCTTTAAAAATATAAGCATACAATTGTACGTATATTAAATTTAAACAAAAATTTTCAAGTTGGCTTTACGACCGGAAACTGGTGTACTTCGCATAGCGTTTGTCTCATAAACAAATGCAATGATGCTATGTAAAGAGTAGAGGAAAGTGATGAAGACAATCGCCAGTAATGCGCATCTACTAACAAGCTCTGTTAGTCAGATCAAGCTCAAATTTGAAATCGTAAATTTGAACTTCGTAAATTTGAACTTCGCAAATTTGAACTTCGTAAACGTCAATATGCAGTTTTCGAAATAAATAACTCACATAACTCAAGTAATTGTCCAATTAAATAAGTCAGCGCTTACAAATATCTGAACCGTATGACCATATTAACAAAAGACAATCAAATTCACGGCGGTATTTGGTAAATTGAATTTAATCTTAAAATCAGATGTTTCCTTTGGAGCAGAAATATTCATATTGACTAGAAAACAGAAGAGGAATAAATATGGGTGGTTCAAAGGACGATGACTCGGTTAATATTACGCAGCTGCTTTAAACATTGAATGCCAAATAGTAAAATCAGAAAAAAATGAGTAAAACACACAAGGTGTAGATATGCTCCATAAAAAGATTTAACCACTGTACAATTATCGTTGGGAAGCATCAAATGTTTTCGAATAGGGAACTCTTTATGGGCCGCAAGTTTAAGACCACTATCCCTAGCTGAACTTATTGATACTTGTACGGTGGACTGCAAAAGACGATTGACTAATAAAACTTAGTTAAAAGCTTAATTTTTGTTCTCTGTAATTGGTTCGGATTAACCGGTTGCTCCCATTTAATTGGTATTTCCAATTAAACAATAAAACTTTAAAAATTGATTTGTTAATTTCTTCGAAAACTGATTATAGATGTGTTTAAGATATTCAAATTGCTTAAAAAATCCATATGAGGCTCGATTCGCACATTCCTGGCATTTGGTGGAGCCTTCGCTAATACCCTCTACTTCGTAAATTGCATCACTACACCGGCTTGCGACAACAGCTACGCTACCACCTAGACTATTTAAACAATTTGAACATTTCTATATAATTTGCATATGTAGCATTGATTGTCTACGTTATTATACGATATTTAATATTTAAATGCAGTTTAAGGAGCTACTAACGGTGAAACAATTTATGAAGATGGACACAAATCCAAACAATTAGTTATTTATGTTTGAGGGCTTATAACCTTGTCTCACCACATAAATTGTCTTATAAATTCAACATACATTTTCTCACCGTCAGTACCTTCTTAAACTGCATTTAAATATCAAATTCAATGCTACATATGCACATTAAATAGAAAATTTTTAAATTCTTTAATCAGTCTAGGTGGTAACGCAGTTGTTAAACGCAAGCCTCGCAAGCCCGTATAGTGATGCAATTTGCGAAGTAGAGGGTATTGACGAAGGCTTCACCAACTGCCCAAAAAAAGCGCATCATCCTTATCTAGATTTTTAAGCAAATTAAATATCTTAAACACGTCTATATACAGTTTTCATTTGCTGTCTAATATAATACGAGTAAGCAAATATTCTAATATTAATGTATTCTACGTTCTTTGTTTATAGACTCGTATTTAAATAAAACTAGATTTATTTATTTAATATTTTATATTTCTAGGACAGGAATACAACTTCAATAAGTTGAATGAAGAGGAAGTAAATTCGTTAGGTCTAACGTATGATTACGATTCGATAATGCACTACGCACGTAACACATTTTCGAAAGGTACTTATTTGGACACGATTCAACCGATTGACGTGCCGGGAAGAAAGCGTCCAGAAATAGGCCAGCGGCTAAGATTGAGCCAGGGAGACATTGACCAAACCAACCTACTATACAAATGTCCAAGTAAGTGATTTTTATTCTACAGACGTTATACTCGTATACACATATAAAATACATAACGTATTACTCTTTTATAAATGAATATAAAGAGACAAAAATATAATAGACCAGTCATTAGAATCGTTAGATAATAAGAACCAGAATAAAAGCAGGGATTTTTCTGATATGAAAAGATTGTTAAATTTAAGGATGTGTAAATTTATAAACCTGATTCATGCAGTTAAAATACATGGCATTCAAAATTAGTTAGTAGAAATCAAGATTAATTTCGCATAAGATTATTAAATTTTAGACGTTAGTTGTTTAAAAAAAAAAACTCTATTTAACTTGATAGCGTCAAGCTCCTTCATGACTGCAAAATTTTCTATACACCCATATACGCCAGAAAAATAATTCAACGATCTAAGTCATCATTTATATGGAAAACTCGTTGTATGACTCCACAATTGCGTCATTACCTGGACTTACTACCAATTTACACGTAGCACTATTTCCAACACCTAAACTAATTAATTTTAATTTGAGATAATTACATGTATTTGATTCTTTTGTAGTTATTGTCACTAGAAGGATTTTTCAAAATTTCAGGCTCCTGATTTGAATATGAAATTTCTGAACAAAAAAATAGCTCCTGTCCGCCCTACTGAATTTATTAAAAAAATCGTGCTGTGGATTCATAGTCTACATCTGTCTACCAAATTTCATCCAGATCGCTCCCATAGGGAAGGAGAAATTACTGAACATACATCGGTACGTACTTACACACATACGTCCAAACAAACACCGTACAATCGAGCATTCTTTTAATTTTTGAACAAGAAAGGTTATTTTTACATACAAATACAATTATATTGGGTTAACGAATTTGGGAGAGCAATAAAACATTAACTTGTTTCGAGTTATTTGAATTACATATATAGAAACTTAATACAACAATATTAATGTCCTTGTTGTTGGGGCCAATTCGTTTTAGTCTACTTACGAGGATGTCATGTTTTACATAATCGCATGCTTTTTCGTAGTCAATGAAGCACGCGAAATTGTTGTTGATCAAGGCATTTCTGAACCAGTACTTGAATGGAAAACAAGGCCTCCCTCGTTCCGATGCCGTTTCTGATTTCAAACTAAGTTTCATCAATGTTTTCTTCAATTTTCCTCCACAGCCGAGTGTGCAGTATTCTCAAGAATACTTTGAGTGCATTTCTCATGAGACTAATGAGTCTTTAGTACCTATACCGCTTCGCGTTCGATTTCTTCGGCAGGTTGATGACGAAAGATTTCAACCAGCCTGAGAGGATGTTTCCGGTGTTGTATATTCGGTTAATCATCTTCAAAAGGGTGTCATTATTGTCGATATCAATCAGTTTGAGTAGCCCCAAGTTAATTTTGTCTAAGCCTACTGTTTTGTCTATTCTTGTTTGACTCAGCTTTTCTTAGTTCTGCTTTGAGGATTTCAGGAAGCTACAGTCCTCCTCGACGTCATCAAGTGTATTTTGGTGATGTAGTTCTTCCACACTTCCAGTTGCATCTCTTTATCTACAACTACCTTATTATCATCTCCAACCACTGTTCATTTTCGGTTGTTGTACGTTACTTCCTTTACTCATTTATGCAGGTTGAAACTGTCATTCTTATCTTCGAGTACTTCTATCTCTCTACAACTGCTGTTTATAGATGCTTCTTTTGCTTCCCTTATTTTTCTACTAGTGATTTTGTCAATATTTTTGTAAGCATCTACATCAGACTTAAGATTTCTCTTAGTTCATTAGGTCAAGGATCTCGTCTGTCATCCTATCCTTTTCCTTTTCCATTGTTTGGAAGCCAAGTAGATCTACAGCTGTTTCTTTCAGCGTTGCTTTCAGCTTATTCCAAGTTTTATTTACATCGAGTCTCGCATTCATCTTCAAATCTGCGATTTTCTAGCTGACTATGTTCGACGATTTATTCCTTAACTCGTCATTCTTAAGCTTGTTAATGTCAAGTCTCCTAGCTGGCTATCTTGCTTGCTGTATTCTTAGGCGTAGTAGGATCTCTGCGACAACTAAGTTGTGATCTGATTTGATGTCAGCGCTGGGCGCCATAGTTCTTGAATCAAGAATTGACCATAACAAACTCAATCCATCGGATGCCATGTGTACTGACGGCAAGATGGAAGCGGGAACCACGTATTGGTAAGGACTAAGTTCTTGTCCTGACAGTACTGCAGCAGTCTGTCACCTATCTCATTTATTTGTCCCAGGCCGTGCGGTCCCACAATTTTAGCATTCGGGTCCCCCATCACAATGTTTATGTCATGATCTCGTAACACTCTCATCAGCTCGCTGATTTGTTCGTAGTTTGCTTCTACTTCTTCATGCGGTTAGTCGAGAGTTGGAGCATATACCTGTATCAGATTGATATTCTTTAGATGTCTTTTTAATTGCAAAAGCAGGCAACGTTTAGAGTACGGGACGAAGTTTGAAACATATTTATGTAAGTATTGTGATACAAGGATGGCAACACCGTGTCGGTCGTGCGGGTCGTCTTCAGGGCTGCCTGAGTAGTACATTGAAGAACATTGTAGCTCCTTCTGAATTTTAGAATTTTTTTACAAATATTCAAAATTGTTCCTTAATTGCGTATTAACGGATTGCAGTAATTTCCAGACATAATAATCGACGGGGATTGAATCTGGTGAGGTGATAGGCCACTTAATTGGCCCATTGTGCTCTACCTTTCTATTACGAAATTAATCATTTAAAAAATCTTTAACAGCTAGCCGATTCCAAACAGGGTATTCATTTTAAAACATTACTTCCTGTCTTATTTCTCCCAAAACATCTGGAACGTTGTAGATCAAAAATTAGACTATTTAAATATTATTATAAATATATATTATAATGAGTACATTATTTTGGTTGGGTATTGGTAGAAGATTGGATTTATAATAAATCCTTCTGATTTCCAATTAACTATTAATACTATTTATTCATTTTCAGAATGCGGTCGCACATATCAAGCATCATCGGGCACCTTTCAATTTCCATTGGTACCATATGCTAAACATACCACACAAGAGATTCCAGTTCATTGTGAATGGCGCATTACAGCTACGCATGGCGAAAGAATTGTTTTAAACATAACGGAAATTGACATAGCAAAAACATCGAATTGTTCGGAAGATTATATAGATATTCGAGATGGATACTGGAACAAATCGATTTTATTAGGAAAATATTGTGGATCAGGAAAAATATACGAACCTATTATATCTTCAGGTAGCAGAATGCTTGTTACATATGTTGCTAGAAACCCAATTGGTTATAGAGGTTTCACAGCTACCTATGAAGGTGAGATAATGAATACGTATATTGTCACGTTTATTTTTGTGTGAGCCCCAATTGGATAAATAAATTCTATTTACAGTTAAAGCTTATACATTTCTCACTGGAATCTGAGGGCAAAACTTTAATTAAGTTAGGGTGTAGTCAGAAATAAAGAAATGTAACTTGGGCGTTGTGGAATGTATATTCACAAAACAATTTGAAATACACAATAAGCTATAACACTCTGCTTGATTAAAGCCAAAGATTCGACCTTACTAATACAAGTACGGTCCATAAATCAATCAAACTTTAATCAAATGAAACGCATAAAGATTCCAAAACATCCCTGTTGTTCACTAAGGATTTTATTTTTACATACGAATATACTTATAATGGGTTGACGAATTTTGGTAACTAATAAAACAAAAACTGATTAAGGTTTCGGTGAATTACATAAATATTAATTTTAACGTAACAGAGCTTTCCTCCCAGTTGGAAATAAATAAAATAACTATCAAATAATATTTAATTTACAATGAAAATCTTAGAGGAATTTATATAAAAGATTAATACGTCATCCATCTACTTTATTTTCAATACAGAAATAAGTATACAAACTAGTAATCATCATCTAAATCAAAGATAATTATTTGTTAGCTTACTTTGAAATGGAAAATTAGTTTCATTGAAATAACATTCTGAATAACTTAACGTATTTTAGTTCCTTTAACCAAAGTAAATAATAAAAGAAATATTTACTCATATCTGTATATCTACCATAGTTCTTCCAAAAAAATGATATAAATAACTTTCAACTGTTTTTAGCAATTTCTAGGCCTAGGCTGTCCAAGTTTAAGCCGGAGTTTGGCTTTAATATTGTAGGAACGATTGTTTCGTCCCGTTTATTGCATTTTGAAAAGTTAATTGCATCTTACTTTTACTCATTAAAAGTCACCTAAATTAAACGTCACCTAAATTGTTTTTTCAATTTTCTGACAACATGAGTATATAATTGCTTCGCGTAAAAAGAACTAGTTTCTTTTCATTTTGCTACAAACACCTTTTAAGCTGTTTGCCCGAGGCCGCCTACAAGATGCAAGCTGTGAGCTGCAATTATTTTGCGTGTGTCTAATAAATTGCATTTTCCCTTAAATTATCTATTTAAACTTTTTACAAATCTTTACCTTTGAACCCCAAAAAGTGAACATCTCTAATATCTTTTTTGGCGTTAGAATATAAAATTGCATCAATGTAAACATTTTTGCACTTTAATACTTGCATGATTTTTAATATCCCGGATAACAACTTTTTATATTTATTTTTGGAAAGTAAAATCCATAAAACTTTGAAATATATTTCAATTAATGCAAAGTGAAAACTGTCCGCAACATTGTTTGCAATAAGGAAACTAACTTGGCACAAATATTTTGTTTAAGCTGTTTGTAGGGGCGAACTGAATTTTGAAACTGGCAGTCATCTGGAATCACCAAATTATCCAGAAGATTATCATCCAAATAAGGAATGCGTATGGAAGTTAACAGTACCAGATGGCTATCAAGTAGCCTTAAAATTTCAGTCTTTTGAAGTGGAAAATCATGATAATTGTGTGTACGATTATGTAGAAATAAGAGATGGATTAATATTAGAAAGTCCATTGATTGGAGTCTTCTGTGGCTATAAATTACCACCTGATATTCGGTCCACTTCTAACCATTTGCTGGTAAAATTTGTATCCGATGGTAGTGTGCAGAAAGCAGGATTTTCAGCTATTTTTATTAAAGAATATGACGAATGTGCAATGACTGATCATGGTTGTGCGCAGGAGTGTATTAATACGTTAGGAAGCTACGAATGTGGTTGTCGTATTGGGTATGAGCTGCATTCAGATGGAAAAAATTGTGAAGGTATATTATATATATAACAACAAAGAGCACTACATAGGTTTTCCAACACGATATGAGAGATTGGGGGTTTTACATCACGAATCTCATGATATTCGTGACCACCTCACGAAGTGAGTACGAACATCCCCAGACATATTTCTATACATGCAACAACGAACACACGAAAGTGTACATGAACACGACAACTGCAGAATCGACAACGATCCGTGCAGAAACGTCCCGCAACATATTTCTATTTATAGAAAACTGCTCGCGCGAACCTCCTTATGTTTGCGAACATTTTAAGATGCGCAAACACGAACGAACATTTCGCGACATAGCTCCATACAAAACTGCACACAATGGGCGGAAAATGAAAAATTTTGTGGGGGGCGGGGCCTTGCTTCGTAGTCGGGACTATTCGTAGATCTTCATAATAATAATATAATAACTTTTATTAGCATTAAACTGTTACATATCTAAATATATCTAGACATAACACACCCGATCCAGTTATATTCCATAGTAATATTTACAACAGTAAACTCAAAATACATATTTCAACTACTATGTAGAAGAAAAATATAAACGGAAACAAAGAAATCCATTCAATCAATTAGTAATATTTTCACCATTCTTCGTTAACTCCCCTCTTCCTTCTTCCCCTCACTCCTACATTTTCCTCTATCTAATCTCTTCTAAATCTTTTACATTACCCCCGTGTTTTTTTTCGAATGATCCAATATACCTCCGCTATTTCCAGCCTTCAATCTTTGTTCTTCCGTCCATTGCATTCCCTCACAGTCATGCACCCAGTGCTCCGACCATTCCTCCTCGCCTCCAAGTCCTCTCATCTTCTATATTCATATTTTATTTCATTCAACCTCCTCTCTTTCTTGTGTCTGTTACTCCTATCTTTCACTCTAATCTCGTCCATAATCTTATTCATTACACACGTATTCTTTTACATACATCTCCTCCTATTCCCAGCTTCCAATTTTTGCTCCTCTGTTCATTCCATTCCTTCACATGCATTTACACAGTGCACCCATATTTCATCCTCCATGTCACTCAGTCTACATTTTCTATACTCCTCATCTATCCAATAGTTATTTCGTATTTCTTCCCTACCACACCTGCATCTAACTATCTCTTATCGCTCATATTCATCCCCGATTTTAAATGTTCCGTCATCATACTTTTCAACATCAAATGTATATATTGCTTGTTATACCTACTTATTTTAATTCGTTCATACCTCTCCTGCATATCTACGTCTTTCGTCTTCTGTTCAATCTCCATCTCGCATTGCGAACTTTCACTCATTCTGTTATACCATCCACTATCCACATAGACCATCCACATCTCTTATATAAACTTCTTTTGTCTCTCACCCATTCATCACTTCTATCCTCTTACACACCACTGCTTTCTCATACACCTTTTTAAGAATTTTCTCATTGCCATTACCCATCACTTTCTTTTCGTACGTTACCATATTTTTCACTCCGTACACTCAACATTTTACTTCATACGGCCCTTGTACTACTATCTTACTTGGCTTCGATTTCTTTACATATATTTAATTAGCATTCCTCCATCAATTGCCTTTCTTTCACCGCCCAAACTTCCGCACCATACAACATTATATTTGTGACATATACTTTCAGAATCATTATCCTCATACTTGCTGAATCTCCAAACTTCTCGTTTCATACATAACTCATCCTCTCTGCTACTACCTCTACTTTCTTGGCTAACACCCCCACATGCTCATTTCCTTACCCGTTCTTGCCTATTATATGCTCTAAATAGTTAATTTTCTTTACATTCTCAATTACTTTTCCATTCATTAAGAACACGTCCTTTTTACTGTCCCATCCACCTTTTTTACAAACCATTACTTTTGTCTTACCCACGTTCACTTCGAACCCTCTTTTAACTATATACTTGTTAACCTTCTCCATAACTTCCTGTATTTCCTCTCTACTACCCGCCATGCGTACTGCATCATCTGCATACCAAAGAGACCACGTCCTTTCACCTCCTACTAATACACTCCCTGCTTGCTCTCTTCTCAACACATCTTCTGAATCCGCCACATACATATATA